>JAULBM010030637.1:0-11068 GCA_032357055.1 Geukensia granosissima
ATTTAATAATTCTGATCAAATAAGTGTGTTATCTGATAAATTATTCAACATGAAATCAGTGTAACGTTTCCTTTTTTTGACCAGTATATTATCTACAAATGTAAAGATGGAAAACTCTTGATAGGTTAATAACCTAAAAATAAAGAATAGAAAATTAATTCGTCAAAAGATAATGGACTGTTGGATTAATATCAATGTCTCTTTAGTGGGCTTGCGTGAAAATTTGTTGGAATTTGACATAGAAGAAAGAATTGTAAGAAGTATTATAACTAGAACCAAATTTTGACTTATATTCAACATTGTTTACTAAAAAATACTTTTCATATTCATTAAAGTTCTTATTTACCTTTTTTATATTTGGGGTTGAATTTGTATCAACTTTTAAACAAGCTACATTGTATAAGTAGATCAATGGAGGCAAAGATTTACAGCACCTGACAGGTATTTTTGAAAAATTTATTGTGACTTTTTCTTCATTAAGTTTATTGCAGTCACCAATTTCAATTAAAAACAATATATAATATACTGTTACCATTAACACATGCAATTCGTGAAGATACAAGTCATCGTCCAGGCAGTTTTCGGCCGCCTTTGGCTATTTTCGTCCATTTTAAAAACCTACTCTGATTTCACCTTGTTAACAAAAATATTGCCATTTTCTTAATTTAGGAGTTGTTGAAGTCAAATTTAGTTAAAAACTATATAAAATTACACAACTTTTCGAACCAACATCAGTGTGAAGCTGAAAAAAAGGCTACTGGAGCCATTTTTCAAGTTCAGGGTAAAATTGTGAAGCTCACTATTTTTCATTAAAACTTCTCTTGTATTCGAGTTCTTAAACAATTACACACTAAAGCTTTCTTTTCAAAGGTTTTAATGATAAAGTAGTACTTTCAGTAGTCAATTTTTTAAATAACCCGTGAAATTACCATCTCTTTCTAAAAAATTGCTGTAAAAAATAAACTTTGAATATTTGGTTTGCAAGTTTCAATGAACAGATATTTTTGATATTTGATATATTTTGTAATGCTACTGAACATTTGATATAATTTAATTTCTTAAAGGTAGCATAGCCTACTTTTCTAAGAAGCGATTTTTAATACATACAATATTCTGATCAACGGTTTAACATAAGACTGAAATTTGTTTTTATTTGTACATTTGAGTTTTGAAGTTAACACTAGTACCTATTAAACGTAGAAATAAACATAAAGATTCAAACCATGGACATAATACCTTAATATGCTAAAAATTCCATAAAAATAATGATGACCGAACGCGCCAACCAAGATGGCTGCTACAAACGAATAATGTAACAAAGGACCCAATGAGAATTAATTTTAAAATCTTCTCTTCTGGAACTTCTTGCTCAATTGAAATTGAACTTTGGGGGATGGTCTTGTATCAAATAAAATCACCTGCCTACCAAGATGACTGCAATAGCCGAACATAGTTTAACACAGGACATTATAGGAAATTCATTACAAAATCTTGTCCGGAACTACCTGCTCAAATGAAACCAACTTGGTTGAATGTTCACTACCTGGGTCCCTTTCAAAGTTTTATCAGATGGTCTACCATCAAACAAAGTTGGCTGACTAACCCAGACTTAGTTTATTTTAAGACACTATAGTATTTCAGTAAAGGACTTACGTGTATATGGCTTAGCGGTTTCATAGGAGAAGATAAAAATGCTAACAGACAATCGACGGAGGCCAAGATGAGCTTAAATGAATTGGAACGTTTAAATGCATTTATTTTAAGTAATACCTAAATTTGTATGCAAATAAATACACAAGGTGAATGTCTAAAAATTCTGCAGTTTTACCGGAATAACAATCCCACTCCAGATATACACGTTATCATGAATGCTGTGGTACTATACTATTTCTGTAATCTACAAGAAATATATATAACGTATATCTGTCAACATATATTTGTTTCTCATAACAGAAGTTCCAATGGAACTTTTCTTATAGATAATTTCATTAAATTTTTCTTGTTTTCTTGTAGGAACATGTATTATATAAGGTTTATTCCATCTGGAACTAATATTACAATAAAAGTTCCAGAGGAACTAATATTATATAATATTTCTTCTTTCGGAACTTTTGGTATGAAGGAACTTTTGTAACATGACATATCCAGCATTATATCATTAAAAAGTGTTTTTACAACAAACAAAGTTTACAATCAAAAGGTTCATATTTTTCCATTCACCTTTTACTTCAATTTTGTATCAAAGTCGAATATTATAACTTGAAGTGAGTTTATAAATATGTTCTTCTTTTAGATTTACCAGAGTAGTGAGGCCGTTCTCCAATATGATAGGCTAGCCTATGAGACGTCATGCACATGCTTGTAAGTAAATTATCAGTTATCTACGTTTGTAGCCATGGGCATTGCGATTGTTTCTGTGCAGCCTGATGCAACCCCAATGCCCTTGTCCAGAAGCAAATATATCCAAAGCTAAAAACGTAGATATATATTACAAAATTACAAATGTTAAATAAATATGAAAATTTAGGTATTCTGTATGTACATTTCAAGGAGGAACCTTTCAGTAGCATTAGAACCGAAACATAGGAAGTCAAAGATTACATATAGCAAAAGAAGCACTCAAATCCAAACAAATCAAAATTGGAATCCAAATCCGACGGCAGGGACCACTACTAAGTGCGTTACTTTTCAAGGCCTTTCCGTATTTTCTGTGTTTTAGAATTTTAGCAAATGCAGCAAATTTCTGTAAAACATTGCTTGATAAATTTCTGGGATGGATTTATCCACTGGCACAGTCAAAAAACATGTTGCGAATAGTGAATTACAAAAATGCAACGTCATTCCCCATTGTGTAGTTAAGTCGATATTGAATTCATTCAGAAAATGCCACTCCTGTCAGTCTCAGCGTTTGTATATTCTAAACAAATAATCTAGCTGTATTGCTTATTTTTATCTATTAAGTATTTAGCGCCAAATATCACGTCAGAAAGTCACTGCATGTGTGATGTCGTCTTATAGGAATTCCTTTAATAATAATTCATCAGAAATGTGTATTCAGTGCCCGAGAACTTGTTTCATATACAAACAGACAACAAAGACTTTTTAAATTAATGCTTGGCAACCTTCTTGACAATGAGCCCGGCAGGTTTTTAAACGAAGTGACGCCAACCAATCGCGAGCCGACAAATTTATCTAGATGGGGATAATTATTATTGTGTTGATCAAAATCGAACAATTTACCGTGTAACATACGAACCTGACATATAGCAGATTTTGGTCTGATGTACAGAGCTGATCTGCCCAATATCCTCGAATCTTTCCACGCAGCAGGCGTTGTCATATTGGATGGAAGCAAACATAAATTACGTCTACTGTCCACGCGCATGTAATCAAATGGTGTCTGTTTTAAGGCGGGAAATAGATTCCATATTTGCTGCTTTGTTTCATCTTCAGAAGCATTCAGGGGAAAACTTACCACTCTTCCATTATTGGCGCTTCCTATAAGTTGCGTAATTAAACCAACAAAAAATATAAAAGATATTAACCACAAAACCTTTAAAAAATTATTTCAACAGTTTGACGAAATAGAACGCTGTTATATGATCCACAGAAACATAAAATTAAGTGTAAAGTAGCACTTCGTCGCATTATAACTCAGAAATCATACTTTAAAAATTTCCATACAAGAATAATATTTGTTCCATTAAATGAAATTATGTATAAAGATACGCACTTTCCTCTTTTTTAATTGAAAGTTGTAGCAAAGGTGACCAAATGGGTAGATAACATATCACAGATGTCGCCTTCACGTGAGTCAGATGAGGTCGGTTGTTATTAGTACAACTAATATTGATTAAACATATTGGTTATAGCATAGGTTTAACAAACGTACTACAAACTCTGTCGTTACATGTATACATTCTTCTAATAGGTGAGCTTGTGTAAGATTTTTCTCGGAAAAAAATTTTAAAGATAGCAAAAAAGTTCAAGGGCAATTCCTTATTCCGACTAACAAAATTAAAATAATTGCTTGTGAGGTCTACTCCATCCAAATTTGTAAAAAATATAAAGAATCCAGTTAAAACAAAATTTGCATTTCCGTTTTAAATTTTAATGTACTTTCTCTCAAAATGGCATGTGGTAATATATTGTATACTGGAACATATTTATTGATTGATTGTTGCTTGCTTCACGTCCAGTGGCAAATATTTCATGCATATTCAGGACGAGAACAAGTTCAACAATTATCAATATCGAATATTGGAACATACAACCCTTCTTTCATTAGGTTATCATTTTATGGAATGTTTTGTCTTGTTTTTGCTTGTTTGTTTGTTTTAGTGTACAATAATACTTACCCAAATTCAATGCTCTAGCCGCCTCGATGGCACGGTTGTTGAGAAGTGTAAGAAAAGGATCCTCTAGACAGGTCACTTTTGTACCGAATGTTGACTTCATGTATCCATGCGTTCTTACCACGCGATTGCCTGTGTGGGAAATGCAGATAAATACTAAAACTGTGTCAATACCAAAGTACACTAAATAAAACTCTATCAATACCACAACTCCTCGTGTATTCATTTGAATATTTTCGATGTTACATCTTCTATGAAGTTTAATGAGACACATGATAGGCAAGCAGCAAATGGTACTTAAATCCCCCAAAATTTTCTTTATTTCGATTGGTTGAAATTTACTCCTTTTGGATGGCTGTCTCATAGACAAACATACCACATCCCACGTTTCTATATTTTTTCAGATAAAGTGATGCTAAAAGCATGCATTCAAAAGATACAAATTATGATTTTTAAATGCAGATTAACTAAACATTAGTATTCGGAATGAAAATCTGAAGTCGAATTCGATGATTAGCTTAAGCTTGATTGAAACACAGTTTAGAAATTTCACCTGACGTAATTTCGGCACATTTCAAGTGAACAAAGCTGTGTTGAATATGTTATGGTACAATGAGCCCTACTGGTAAAAATTTGAAATTTAATTTGTACTGGTTTAAATCAAGTAATATCAGAGTTCTAAATTCTATTAGGAAAAAGGAAATTGACATTCTAAGCCAGTAACCAGAAGCTGTCTTTCCTTAATTATTTGCATATATCTTAAATTTTCCGTTCGAAATTACCCAAAACTACCAGAAATTTCAAATGGTCTCACTTCTAATGTAAAGGTAAGAATAACTGGTTTCAAACACTTTCATCTCGAGAACTGCCATCGGAATTGCCACACAGTGCTCAAACATTATTTGAAATGTTGTTATACTTTTATTACTACCTCTTGGTGTATGTCACTGCTGATAAACTGCATTCCCCGAGGGCATTCTAAGTACAGCAGTCAGATGTTTTTTCCTTGTATCATTCTTTGAATAAATGCAATTAAACTTTCTTTTCAAAACTAATAAATCTCAAGCTAAAGATCTCTCTTCTAATGTAAAGGTAACCCTTGTCTGAGTTTGGATTCCTGCTTATCTAAACAGTTTCGGGTTATGATTATATGGTGCTTATTTATTTCAAATCGTGTCATTAGCCGAATTTTAAAAAATGTTAATGTGGAATACTGCTGGGGAGTTGTCGATCGAGGAAATGAATTAATTAGTCATATTATTTTATTTTGTATTTTAAGATATATTTTACAAACAAACCCTAATAAATGAGTTCCACGGACCACAGAAAAACGAGAGGCAAGGCAAGGAACTCCAGAAGCGGAGTCAGAATATAATAATAAAAGCAGACGATCAAGTTGTCAGACTGTTCAGCTTTTCCTTCCTCTTACTGTTGTAAATGTCAATTAATTTAGAGACAGTTTTATCTCTAGAGTTTCTGGAACAATGGGATAAGAACTTGACAAAAAATTAAAGATGCAATATAACTACCTGCACGAACGCAACTCAGGAGACGCGGAGATTCCACTGGAAATGAGAAAAAATTGTTGAGATGAGTTAAGAGTGAAACGTTAGTCAACATATATGTTAATGTTTTAGGGATTACCTATACTCTAAATGCAGAACATTAATAATAGCCCTTCGTATAAAAATATAAAAATAGGAGATTTAACATGATTGTCTATGAGACAAACATCCACCAAATAACAGTCGAAATTAAACTTATACAGGCCCCCTTATGGGCTTTAATAATGAACAGGAGTCCATATCATAAAGGAAGCTGTAAAAAAGCCCACAAAATACAAAATTGTGTAACTATTCTTAAAAAACGACAATCGACTTAATCTATTGAAAAATGATGAACGAATAACAATAAATAACAATAAATGAAGTCAATGAGTATAATGTGATGAATGTGGCCGAATTCTGTATACGTGTTCTTCCCACCCAGATAGACATTTCATGGCAAAGCGTGAAAGTAAAACATGACGTTACTGAACGTGAAGATAGCGGTATGACACCAAACAAGGCTTTGTTTTAGTCATGTAACGGCCAATTCAATATATCCGTGCATTATAACACCGACCTTATATGCATTTAAAGCTGACTAAATCATATTTAATCATAACGCATCTCCTATTTCTGTCTGTAATTTAAATAATTCCAGTTTAGTGGGGAACACATTATGGTTTTGTCCACAAAGACCGTTTTAATGCGTTTGGGTAACTCGCCACTTGCGAAAGAGCATTTAAAAATGCAATTTTTTTTTTTTATTATTATTATTTTTTTTTTTTGGTTATTATTTATTTCCCTTAATTTTAGACCAGATGCTTTTCACAAGAACACCCGATCACCATTTAACCAACTAAAAACTAAAACATAAATGGCGAAAAACTTGATCGATTGATTGAAAGTTGCTTAACGTCCAGTGGCAAATATTTCATGCATATTCAGGGCTATAGCACATTAATAAATGATATAATACATGAATCCTGCTTTGCACTAGACCGACACGCTAAGTCTGGTTTTTAACGTGCTAGCTCACAAACGCAACAGACATGCCACTTTACCCAGACACATAATTCTGACTCTGGGCCGATCAGTCTTTGCTCTTACTCCCAATGTTGCGTGCTTAGCCAGATAGCGGAGAAGCAGCAAATACCAATTTTAATGTCTTTGGTTCGGGGACCTTACGCAGTCGAGGAGACCACACTTACCATTACACCACCGAGGCGGTCTAAAATACGAAAAGATCATTGCATAAAACGAATGGGGTCACATAACAACGAAAACTCTGTTCATTTTTGTTGGACCTGATTAATATATATGAAAACAAAAACAGTTATATAAAACTCATTTATTTCATGCCTAAAAACTACTAATTCTACTAACAAATTAACATCTATTCATGAATATATTTATACGAGACAGGTCCATTAACAATATAATAAAAAATATAGGAATTTGCAACATAACCAGAAATTATGAAGGAAATTTTCTCCACTTTGGCTTTACAACCTTAGGCAAAATACAAGAAAAAAGCGTAGAGGATTATTATAGTTACGAAACAAAAATTAGCGAGTCATTCCAAAAGTTTCTTAAGTTGAACATGTAAACATTATAAAGAAATTGATTTATTTTTTTTCGATCCCTTTGATTTCTTAATTTCAAATGTGCTTTTCTGTAGACAAATCTGATATTTAAAAAAAATCAAACGAAAAACGTTAAAATGCAAATATAATGCCACTTTGGGACAGTTTGACAATTTTAAAAACAAAAAAAACTATTAACAATTAACTATTTGGTTCAATTTCTTCAATGGAGAATAACGTAAAAAACGGGCCTGTTCTGAACTACTTTAGATAGCTATTTACAACATTTAAAGTAAACGAAATTAATTTGTGGTGACAAAATTCAAATTTTTCTTTCTTTGCATTTTCGCTCGATGTATTCTCTGCGTGTTGTTTGAATTTTCTATTAGAACTTTTCCATTTTAGAAGAACTGACTTTGTAAGTTGTCCAAGTCATTATTTCTTCATTGCTTTAGAGGATCATTCAAATCGACAAATACACATTCCCCTGAAATAAAAAAAACTTGCTGTATTACTGTGATAAAAGTTTCATGCTATACAGTTGCAGCAGATTCAACAAAATCTGCTCCATACCTAGATTTATTCCTAGAAATTGACCAAGAGGGAAATATTGTTTCTAAAATTTACAACAAACGGTTGTCCCGAGGAAAGAATAGGCACTAGGTATCTCCATCCTAGAGGCACTAGTCCTCTAAAAGGGGCGTCCCTGGTTGTGGGGATATATAAATGCATAACCCGTCCAGAGGGAGACGTAAAAGACGCCCCGTTTTTAGGAAAAGCCACGTCCTAAGCACATTAAAGACCACTTGTAACAGATCATTTTGAGTGGTCAGTAGGCGGTCACTTACTAGGCTAAATTTTCCTTCCCTATCTAATCCGCAATTTTCAAGTGGCAGTCTAAAACTCCCTTCTTACCGGTCTCTTGCTCACAGTCTAAATATAGATTAATTGTTTGTTAACTTGTTTCATGAATATGTATGAAATATTTGCCGCTGGACGTTAAGCAACATTCAATCAATCAATCAACTTTCCTCTTGTAAACTTCCCATATTTATGTGGCAATATTTTTGCTTCCCCTTCCTACGGGGTTTATGTGTCGCAGTTGATTGGATACCCTCGTGCATGTTCCACGTATCAGGATTGCTGTTGTCGCAATCAAGGTTTAAATAGTCCCTCCTTAGGTTCTATGGTCGCCATCATAAATTCGTTGATTCATATGGTATTAGCGTTTCTCAATTAGTTATGGACCTGTAACTACGTTGACCTTCTCGGATTGACGTAATACCGGATTAAAAGATAACTAACGGGTGCTGCGCTCATGACAGGGGGTGCTTACCTTTGTGATTTTTTTTTTCGTTTTACTTTTAGTTTGTTTCGATTTTGTCTTGTCTCTTTGGACTATGCACCCTTGACCTTTCAACTGGGTATTCTACACTGGACTTTAATAAGTCGAGCTATTACTATCCAAATTACATTGTTCAAAGACACAAATGGTCGTGTTGCAGAGCAGGAGTGGGATCGATTACCATTATCTCTCCTTATGTATGTATGTATTACCCATTCAAAACTGGAGTTATCTTTCTATGAACAAATGTGAATTTCCCAGTAGGTAAGAAGCTGGCGGTCATCCTGGATGGGATTTCTTATCTAATAATCCAAAATGCCCAACTTCACCGTTTGAACTTTTTTCTGCAAAGTTTTAAATTTGCACATAGAAAGAAGTAGAAGTTGATTTCACAGATTGGCCTCTGGTCTACGCGTAATTCACCACATTATAGACCTAACAATACTTCGTACAATCCTGTCGAAACCTGTAACAGCTGTCAATATCACAGGGCCGCTGGTAAAATTCAAGCTAAATTCATTTATATTTACCTTTAATTTGCTTTCTGCCATGATATAAATATTTCCGTGAGTCGAAAGCGAAAGCAACTCTTTACCGTTCAGCGTATGGCTTTTGTCAATTCGATGTAGACGTTTACTTGTTGTGGAACCCATTGTTCTACAATAGTTATCAGTTTTGTTAACAAATGAATTATAGATCGATAACGAACTTTTACTTTATGGATTGGAATAGCATAAATTCAATTTTTCATTTTGCTGACAGTTGAAAGCCATTTTGGACACTAACTAGCTATATTGTTTCTTCGCCAGGAAGGGTTGATTCCATGAAGGCTAGAGATTCCTTAAATATATGAGTTCAACGTTCTTGACCCTAAAACAAACACTGGTGCTGGACTGAAAAACGATTTCAGATGTTAACGAATACAGGTAATCATTTCTTTTTTCAAAATTTATTTATTATTGTATTTTCAATTATTTATACAGAAACCAATACGGTATACTTTCACAAATATAATGATTATAATTATCCAAAGACGAAATCCTCTTTAAAATTACTTAGTATATGAGGATTTGCGGGTTATACAAATCAATCAAGTGTTAAACGATAACTGGCGATGGTTGAAAATAGACTGACAAGCATTCTAAACAGCAAGGGTTCCAATTGGTGACAACTTCAGGCCGTCAAATGGGCTTAGGAGTGGTGTTCAACGGAGGCTGTCGATAGCTATTAACTATCGTTATGAAAAAGTTACAAGTCTGTATGTTTTTTTTTCAGGGCGATACTGTATACCTTTTGATGCAGTATAAATCTGAACGTGCTATTTGTGCTTAAAAATAATAGTATTTACCAGTGAATATAGATGTTGGAGTGGTATTTTTTCGATTTTGGCTGTAATTTACGCTTAAAACGCCATACATTAATATTGTATAAAAAGATTTAAATATTTACAATTAACCTCCAAATAAATCTAAACGACAGGTTTATAAGCGATTGCCTTCAGCACAGGAACCTAACGCTTAGTATAACATTGCTTTGACTTCATGAGGTGATATTTCCATAAACTTACCTTAAAAATGTATATCGAAAAGGTGCATCAAATAATTTGCTGAAGTTTTCCTGAATGATTTTGTGCATTTCTTCAGTCGTTGTATTCTGGCTGATGGATATTTTTGCTATCAGACCGCTTTTAGACAGGTATGTTCTTTTGTCTTTCCGTGGAATAGGAATCGTTGCCATTGTTGTGTAGGGCAAACAAAACACATCCTTTTGTCTCAGTTCAGAAGACGAATAATGCTTCCGATGTACGTATCTATCTAAAAATGGAACAAGAAGTTTAATTTCATACTTCAATTTCCAATCATATTTTCATGCAATATATGAATGATTTTCATGCCAATATATGAAAGGACTTTCATGCCAAATATCTGAATGATTTTCATGCTAATAAATGAATTATTTTCATGCAATTATGATATGATATTTCAGCAAAATATGAAATTACTTGAAATAATAATGAACAGTATGAGCGCTACGTTGGTAATTTTCAAAATTCCAACTTAAACTAGTCGAAGCAGCCACGCTGCATATCTCCGCGCTACTCTGGTGTTTGATGTTATAAAAAGAAATAAGTAGGGGTGGGGCCGACCCCTGGGGGTGCCCGTGTAATTTGTGTTTTCATGCTGACTAAGAATATATGTGGTTTAGGGGTGGGGATCTGAATGGTTTTTGAGATAATTT
>JAULBM010030648.1:0-11068 GCA_032357055.1 Geukensia granosissima
GTGGCGTACGGAAAGGCAGAGGGGCTACCCAACTTCCGGTTGATTCATCCCTACGGAATTCCTTGTCCATATAATTAAAGAATATTCTATCCTCATGTGACATACCCGGTTTGTCGTCATCTTTGGTCTTCACAAACAGGTGAGGATCTTCAAGATTTTTGGATACACATGATGATTTAACGGGATATTGACGGAGTTCACGCACACCGAATTTGCTTGCACACGGAGCAAGAACTGTTGGTTGACCAGTCGGTAATAGATAAGTCTTTTTCACGTTTAGCTTTACGGGAGCGTGTTGACTATCGAGACAAGTTTCGCCTATCACTACCCATCCTAATTTCAGGCGTTGAGCGTACGGGTAGTTTAGCTTTCCAACGCGCTGATCGAGCACATGGTGCGCGTCTTTCAAGTCTCTACCTATAAGTAGAAGGATTTGTCAATTTTCATCCATACGTAAAATATTAACAGTAATATCAACTAAATGCAGATAGTTCATTGTCACTTCCAGTGTCGGAATTTCTTCCCTGTCATTCGGTATGTGATCGCACTCTAAGAGTTCCGGTAATTCTAGCTTTATATCACCATGTATAGATTGTGCAATGAATCCTTTTGCTCTTCTCCCTGAAGTGACGATTTGACCGGCACATGTTGACAAACTATAGCTTTCGGGTCTGTCCATGATGTTAAATATCCGGAAGAAATCAGGAGATGCAAGTGATCAATTGCTTTGGTCGTCTATAATCGCATACATTCGAACGGTTGCGTTTGGATTACTCTTGTTGAACACGTCCACGGGAAGTATCTTCGCACAAGATTTACCTCTGTATTGTTCCTTGCCTATTTCTGTGTACTTAGACTTTACAGAGGTTAAAGGGGATGGCCTATCTGTGCTTCTTGCAGACTCCCCGCCGTTGTCTGATACAGGCAAACGTAAAGGTTGGTTAGTTTGCGACTTGTTTTCTTTCTTAACGTGTAAGGCCGTGGTGTGGTGTTCACTTCCACAGTCGCTACAGTGGATCCGCTCAGTACATTCGTGGCTCATATGAGAGCCAGAAGCGCAACATCTAGAACAAACCTTCTGTTCTCTCAGAATTCGTTTGTGTTCTTCTAGCGGTTTGGATTATAATTCATGGCATTCGTTGAGCGAGTGCAGTGACTTGTGTACAATACATCGGTCAAGGTATTTTTTACCGGATGTATTTGGTTTCTCTTCGAGAGCGGTCTTCGATTCCTTACGCTGATCATTCTGGTTCTTGGCTGTATGGCCGCTTTCATAGGGTTAGATTTTGGCGAAGTTGAAATGTCGGATTCAAAGTTAAACCCTGGGTCGTTCTTGATGTCACTTATTTCCCGAATAAATGCGGAAAACTCCGTAAATGGCGGATATGGAACGTTGAGTTGAGACTTGTATCTCACCGCTCTGGTTATCCACTTTTCCTGGATGCCGTACGGTAGTTTCGTATCTATTGGTCTTATTCCTGAAGACGAGTCGAAATATGCGAGAAGGTTCTGGAACTTTTTGGTTTTTCTTTATAGATTCGATTGCCGAAAGGATATCGGCAAGTTCGTAAAGACGTTTGTTGTCCCTATTGGTGAGTTGCGGAAAGTTTGACAACTTTGTTTTTAAGGCGGCTTCAACCATTTCTGGTGATCCATATCTATTGTCCAAATGTTGCCATAGTCGTTCCAGACCTTTTGATGGATTATCGGCGTTTGCAGCTCTTATACTAACGACGTGTTTTGATGATTCGACCCCTAGCCACTTAACAAGAAGGTCTAATTGTTTGGAATCGGAAACTCCGATTTCGTTGACGACACATTTGAAGCTGTCTTTCCAAACGTAATATGATTCAGCCCGGTCATTTAAGTTGGTGAGCCGGGAAAACAATAAGTCTTTCCGGAGTAAAACTTGATTATATCCGATGTTGGATGATTACCCAAATGACTGGCTGACAATTGTTCGGGGGCCTGTGTTGTCGTTGAAAAAGTCGATGGCACAAATTTTTCTCGTGCTGGTGCAGCAGTAATTTGTTGAAATGAAGGGAATCCAGGCGTTTGGTGCCGGAAAGTGTTGACTTCCGGTGAAGTGAGAGTTCCTATCGGCATGGAATCTGACGTTTTTAACGGTAAATTACGTGACACAAATGTTTGTGTAAACGATCTCTGGTCCTGGTGATCTCTGATTATCGGTATCCGAGTGTTCATAATCTCCGGAAGATTTTGTGTTTCCGGTGTCTGAGTGTTCACGGTTTCTGGAATATTCTGGATGTATGGCACTCTTTCAACGGCCTCGGGTTGCTGGTTAATGAAATTTTGTACCCGTGTAAACGGGTTTTCACTTTCAAGGGGTAAGTGATTGTCAAAATCTCTCTGTCGCCTTTCGTCATATTCTAAAGTACGGGCTTCAGCTTCCGCTGCCGCATCTTCCCTTTGTGATTCTAGGAACTGCATTTGGGCTCGTAATTGTGCCTTCCTGAGAGCGTCTTCTGCTTGTTGCTGGGCAGCTTCTGCCTCTTCTTCCGCCTGTCTATGAGCAGCTTCTGCTTGTTCTTCCGCCTGTCTACGAGCAGCTTCTGCTTGTTTTTCAGCTCTTATCTGGGCGGCTCTAGCTTCTCTTTCAGCTTTAATACGAGCGGATTTTGCGTCATCCTCGGCTTCTTGATTCGCTATTGCCATCTGTTGTTTGGCAAAGGCAATTTTTGCCTTGGCAGCTTCTGCTTTGGCTCGTTTAAGCTTGGCCACGGAGGATATGTTGGAACAAATTGAACTTCCGGCTTCGGGGCCATGGCGACTTTTTGAGGCTCTGGTTGTCCTTGAATTCGCCGGTTTTGTTAAGTTTCTTTGATGTTCCTTGAGTTTTTCAAGTACAGCGTCGACCTTCTGTTGGCGAATATTTGCCAGGGTGGCGTATGTTGCCATATCGCTGGAGCTCTCCGTGGATCGGGTGGCTTGAAGAAATCCAAGAAATTTCCCGGAGAGACTGTTATATTTGCCGAACGCTGTGATAATTTGTTCCTCGGCTGATAGGATGTCCGGGACGTTATCCGAAGGAATGCGGCATGACTGCAGAATTAGATCGACACCACTCCATACCCTGTCGACGTTTTGTAGAAAATCGACTCTTTTTCCTGCATACATTCGCTGCGGACACGACTGGCTTCCGGTGCATCGGTCTCGGTTCTGACTTCCTCCTTAATTTCTGGAGCTGCTATTCGCTCTGACAGTGTTTGTTTATCTTGATCCATGGATTAATAAGTTACTTGGGTTTTGATCGATGAAATAAGCAGGTGTAGCGTCGTCACTGTAAAGTCTACGGTGTTACGTACGTTAGCTTCCGGTATCGTTGGACAGGTTCCTGTGGATGATCACGAAGAACTGGCTGGTTGTCACAATTTTTACTATGCTGCCACTGCAGCTAGCTTAACCGTCGATTTGGAGACAAAGACAAATCATCAAAAATTAAAGCCTTTAATTTCCAAACTCTGATATGTGGTAAAATTCTGAAAGTATAAAATTAAGTCACATTTACAACATGTTCAATTAAAGTTCATGTTAATAAATAAAAACAACACGTACAAACGAGGAATGTTCCGGTAAAAATGTCCCTGGAAAATAACACAGTTCCTGTGGAATTTCGTGGAAACGAATCCGTTATTTAGCGGAGAAATTGTATGAAATATATTTCACATTAATAGAATTAACAGTTTATAACAGTTTTTTGTTACATACGTGGTAGTTAGCCCAAATATCTCCGGTTTTGTTCGTCTGAATAACTGGCGGTCATTCCACTTCTGCTGATTGAAGGAGATCGATCACGATAAGGGATACAAACTTATTACAACATGTGCGTATAAGTTTTCTGTAAATTACTCCGATAAGCGGAGAACCGAAACATAATAAATTTAACGCATTAATAATGAACTGGTTCCAGCACAACTCTGCTTAAGCATTTAATATTGTATTGGTAGTACATGTAATTTATTGGTTTCAATATTCATCTTTGACAATGATTCACGCGTTTCCTCTCTAGATTTTGGAAGTGGAGGTGTGTTCTACGTCTCTTTCTATATATAGTCTTTGAAACGCTGTGTGTGTCGTTTGGCCTAAGGTTTTCCTCATCCATGCTCTGTAGCTCTGTACGCATAATCTTTGAAGGTCTCTGCGATACATCATCATCAGCCTTACGTTGAAACTGTAAAACTGGCTAGTATACTATTTAATTTTATTAGTTATTAAATTTCTTAAACATTGTGTCATAAATATTACTGGTAAATTTTAGCTAAAATGTCCTATCAAAAATCCAGGTAAGCAAAAAATTCAGGCGCTAAAATGTCCTATGAAATCGGCGCTAAAATGACCCTTTGTAGTTTTTTTTTCTGGCGCTAAAATGTCCTGTGCTCATAAAAGAAATGGGGGTAATGTGTCAAATTCATGTTTCGATATTTGTTTTGTCAAACATTTTGTTTTTTTTATTGTCAATTTACAATATCGAATGTCCTCTAATTTGTATGACACAGGTGTTTAATAGCGCTTAGTACACTCCCATTGATAAAATTCTGGAAAAAACAAGGGTTAGAACGATTGGTATGATAAATAGACGAATGGTCATTAACCTTGGTTTATCTTTTATTTTTTCATTTAAATCCTTCGATAATAATACATATATTTAATAATCTTGTCAGAGGTAAAAATATTATTCTAATGAAGTAAATTGGTTGTTTTGAAAAGTTCTTTGGTGGGGTCCATGTTGTTCATTTGTTTTTAGTTTTTAGTGTTGTGTTTTTGTCGTTTTGGTCTTGTCCTCGTTGTTCACCGGAGTTTGTCAGTACTTTGACATTTTCCCTTTTCCTCGAATATCCCCTTGGTATTTCTTGTTACATTTTACCCCAACGACACTTTTCAAAGAAGAATTACTAAACAGTCATCGTTTTTGGGGTGGGGGTATTTCAACTAAAAAGGAAGAATTCGAGTTTCCTTCACTTTACTGGATTCCAACGCTTCACAAAAGTCCTTACAAGCAACATTACATTGCAAGGTCTGCTAAATCCTCCACAAAACCTCTTTCCATGTTACTGGCAGTTATTCTATCAGCAGAAAAAACGGGCTCCAGAGCTACTTTGTCTACTGTGTAACACGATGGATGTCACTAGTGGAGCAGGAGTTGCTCACCCTTTCCGGAGCACCTGAACTCACCATGGTTTTTTAAGGGTTCGTGTTACTCCGGCTTTAGCTTTCATTGTAGTGTTGTGTGTTTTTTGTTTTTTTTTTTCTTTTGTTGGCGATCGTGTTGTCTGTCTTCCGACTTAACCATTTCTGTCTGTCCTTTTTGGTATTTTCGAATTCCTTCTATTCCAATTAACGGGCCCTTTTCAGAGCATAATTAATGAAACAAAAACGATTAGCTTACACATTAGGTGCACATATATAGTAAGATATAAACACACAAAATACTCCCAATGTATGGGAGCCAAACAATGGACATAACAGAGTAATACAAAGCAGCATGCTAAAATAGCACCACTACAACCAATACTAGTGGTTTTAAGAACAACACTTTACGCCAAGAGAGACGACTTTTCCGATTGTAGACTATCCGTTCATGGCTAGCAACATTCCAGCCGAATCTGCATATGGAGGGTATATTTCTCAATTGCCACGCTACTCCAGGGCTTGTGCTTCCTATCAGGATTTTATTGATAGATGGTCAGAATAAAAGAAAGCTACTGAGGGAAGGGTTTCTCAGTGAAAGATTAGAGTCATCACTCCCGACGTTTTTCGGTCGCCATCATGATATGTTTGACCGGTACGAGATATCCATTTCACAGATGACAATGAATATCTTACGACTATCATGAAAACGAATACGTTCCTATACCGGTTATTACTAACATCGATTTTGACTATTTACCGGCTTTGACTACTGAGTAACACGACGGGTGCCACTAAAGGAGCAGGAGTTGATTACCCTTCCGGAGCCCCTGAACTCATCCTTGTTTTTTTAGGATTCGTGCTACTCTAATTTTAGTTTTCAGGGCAATGTTTTGTGGTCTATGTTTGTCTTTCGTTTCATTTTGTTGGACATTGTCTTGTCTGTCTTGTGGCTCAACGATTTCTCTCTGCCCTTTTGGTATCTTCAAATTCTTATTAGTGCAGGGTGTATTTGAACGCAGGCAGATGGACATTCTGTGTAACCGGCCACAAGCAGTAGTTTGTCCAATCTCAAAATGGTGTGAAGCGTTCCCAATGCAAAGCGGAAGTCCAGCCAAAACACATCGCAATTATGCCAGAAACCATGTGGGGTCGTAGTATTGATTCAGAGGCAACGTTTCAGGCAATAGTTGGCAATCTTGCTTTCGTGAGTAAATTAGCCAAAACAAACATCGAATCGGCTCAACAGAAAAATAAATCCCAAAATGAAAAGACTGTTGAAGAACCAAAGTTTTCGATACAAGAAAACGTTTGGTTTTATTGTAAAAGAACGCCTTTGGGTTCGTATCAAAAGCTGCAGCGAAAATGGACAGGTCTATATTATATGAGAGGATTCCCAGGGGAGTACACCTACTATTTACCGAGACGCTCAGATGATAAAAAACTAAAAACTCAGGTTCACACAAACAGACTTAAGAAATTTCAAGACTCTTAGCATCGTCCAACGAATCCTCCCAAAAGCATTGATGAAACCAAAGGTGACTTAGATCTTAAAGAAAAGATCTTGAGATATTGAGATCTCCTCACCGAGGATAAACAAAACGTACAAAATAACCAACAAAATCCAAAACAAAGCAAAGAATCCACCAAAAAGAAAACACTTAAGGTACACAAAGATCACGAACAGCTGTATGATATTGAATGAATTCTTAAGTGTCAAAAGCGGGGAAGCAAGAAAGAATATTTGATAAAATGTCTAGGCTATCCTTCTTCCGAAATTTTTGTGACCCATCTGGTCATATTCCAAAATAACTGAGACAAGAAATTTACATTGTGAAACAGTCTGGGCAGCACAATAGTTTTAATGTCTTCTGTTTACTTCTTATATTAAGCATTCGACATACTTTAATGTTTAATGTTTCATTTTACATGAATACACTTAAACGAGACGTAACTCAACACTTGATTACTTTTAAAACTATACATTTTTGTCATTCAACCTCGTAGTTCCTAAAATATGCTCTCTTTTCCGTTCCTGACTCTGTAGTGTATGTGCAAAAAATCACAATAACGAAAGTTATCATGATTGAAATACAGTTTCAAAATGTATAAGTTTACAATATTTTATATAAAAAGCGTATAGGTCAATCAATGTGTTGTATTGTTCATTCATTTTGCCTGTTTCATGTGATGGGAAATACGACTGATCTCATCACCCAATATTTATTGTCAACATTTGGTTAAGGAGTGACAACCCTTGGCTAAAAGCGCAACTAACCAATATTGTACACAAAGCAATATGCTTTAATCTAAACAATTGATTGATCAATGCTCTTGGTTAATAACTTGAATTTATGACATTCCAATTTTGTAATTTAACCATGCCTACTTTAAAGAAAGTTATTCATCGATTTCTCAAAATGGTTTATCTAAATGCTAATTTTGCAGAAAGGTCGGGTATATCTATTGTGAGAAGAAAATCAGGGCGGGACTTTGATTTAACTAATATTTTAAGTGTCATTTCATTTCACACCTATGCTTAGGAGTACTCTCACACAATTTTTAAGGATTCAGGTCAATTTGAACTTTTGTGACTATTTATAATGTTAAGTATGAAACTTCATTTCAACTAAATTCATGTTATATGTACCATAACAGATTAAGCCCATATCGAAATATCCTTAATATTTGGTTGTATAATAATGAAGAAAGAATATTATTCATAGATATTTATTGTTCAAATTGACTCCATCTACATTTTATTTCCAGTTAGAATAGCTCAAATAGTGTCCCCGTGATATAAGAGATATATTTTTCGGCTGTTTTCCCCATCATCCATTTTTTTCTTTTCATTTATTGTTGTTTATACATGTCGCACTTGCAGTTAGACGTGCTGTAGCAGAATCCATATATTAGTGAGCACGGACGCGCACTTGGGGAAGCAATGGGAGACTATTACCCGGAAAAATGGATAATTTGAGAAGTCATGAGTTCAATTTTGATTTTAGAAAGTTACTTTCATTCGTTTTGAATTTTTCAATAATTGGGAATAAATTGTTAGTACAAAATACCAGTTACGGTTAATAATCAATTATTATTTCGTAATCGTTATATATCAATCGTATATTTAATCCAAATTCCCTACAGCAATTATCGCAAACTGAACAGATGGACTAAATCCGGGAATGTTCCTTTTGTTTAAAAGTATTTAATTTATTCAGTTTAAATGATATTTTGTAATTTATTGACAAACGCATAGATCGATTTTTAGGTGTCAAATTATCTTATTAATTTGTATCGCTTCTTAGCAACAGTTTTATCTACTTGTACACTGCTTTATAGTATAAATGTTTAATGTAACTTCAATTTATATTTTGCGCTTGATATTTGAACATGTAAAAAATCTGTAAATACTTAACTCCGACTTGAAATTATAGCACACGAATACAGCCGTATACAGTGTCAATTAAAGACAAACAAATAACCGCAAAAACTAGTTGTCATAATTATTTCGTTGGTATCAGTTATAGAACAACATAATTAGACTATCGTCACCATGACATGAACACGAAAAAAATTCGTCATTGGTGTATTATCTTTTTATCACTTAAACCGGCCCTCCTCAAATCTTGTTGTTTTTAATTTCAACAACGTCACAATACTATAGTCTTTGTGACGGCAAAACATGACGTCGAAAGGATTACAGATGCTTGCTTTGAAAGGTGATTTTTATTCAAATATAATTACCGTATCCTTGTTTCTTTGTCCGCACAGCTGTTCTAATATATTTTTATACATTCATATAAAAATGGTACCCATGCAAATATTAGTCAATGATTTTTTTTTCAATGTTGGATGAAAAATTTAAATTGCTCCGTTTTTCCATAATTGTTCTCCATTTGAAAGTGTTCAACATCTAGGATTTTTCTAAAAACATCCAAATATTTTCTTTTGAAATTGTGAACTCTATTCCTATCCATTTTATCAAGAGGTTTATGTAGTTCTCTTTGAGTTTTCATATATAGATGGATGGCAAAGAAGAATATGCCTTAATTAATAATAACATATTACAATAATAAGTTCTCAGTTCTTTTCTGAATGTCAAGATGATATTTGACTTTGTACGTTACAATCCAGTTTAAATATAGACAATTTTTTAAAAAAAAATCTCATTAATAACGTCGAATATTGTACAACTTAACTTTCCCTGAATCTAAAACTGATCTATCTGATATTTAGAACTCAGGAATTAATATTTGCAATCAATTACAAAGCCTTAGTTCAATATTTGCGAAGTAAAACCAAAATCTTTTATTGATTCAAAAGATCTGCAATCATCTAATGACTAATGGTCTGAAGGTTTCATCAAGGTGTTGAGTATTCATTGCCAAACTAGGTGAAAGCCCTTCCTCTTATGAAAGATTCTGAAAAACAAAAGTTATAAGGAATGGATTAGATGCACTTTACTTCACAAAAAAGTAATCAAAATTCGAATGAACTAAATATACATGGGTTTAGATATAAAAGAAAACCAGATAAACAGGAATTGTTTATGTTACAGATAGTATTAATTAGTATTAATTATATAAGAAAACTGAGCTTGAATGCGACTATATTGAATCAATATGGTTCGATGTCCAAAACATATTAAAAATAATTTACAGATCTCCGAGAAGTACAACTTTGTTGTATGATTTTTGTTAATGGGAAATGATATGTCAATCAATGACCATTTTATTTTAACGGGTGATTTAAATATATATTTCTAAAACTAAACCGCCAAAGTGGGAAACTATGATCTCATAAGTAATGCAAGTAAAAGTGTGACCTTGATAATCCATATTTACTCCACTTATAAGTGGAAATGTCCCTTCGTATTGTCCAATAATCATTATCTAGTTGGTTTTACAAAAATACAATCAACACGGACGGTTGCCCTTCTCAGAACCATACTTTTGTTAAGTATAGAAATTTCAATTGATTTGATGATGGATATTTCTGAGTGATTTGAAGACAGAAAACTTTAATGACATTTAAACTGGTTAGCAAATGTCTCAACCGAAATGGCTGAATAAGGAAATTGCACAGTCAAAGCGGTATTTTCCATCAAAAATATTAAGTTAATTCTTAATTTTACCTTAACAAATTATCAAGTTAATTAAGAGAATCAAGATCTGAATATTTTTTCTTAATTTACACATTGTTGTTATGTGTCAGTAGAGATGTCGGAATGTAAATAGGGATCAAATGTGTACTCATTGAAGTTTAAGGATACTTTCATCCTACACTGTTTCTCGAGTCGCTCAATATAATTAATGCATTTATTAATTTGAAGTCATGCAGTACTTTGAAAAGATAAAGTATTTTTCAAAATCTTAAAAATTCTAAGAATCACATTAAGTCCTACTCTTTATTGATTTATCAATTTCACAGAATGCTTCTCTGCAATAATTAGCTTTTTTACCATTTGGCCAGTTGCAACGGAATTAACGATTAAATTAAATAGAACAGTTAACTAACTTGGAATTGCATTTTGAACATTAAAAATGAATATTTATATTTGTGGTTGGGCTTTATCAATTGTCATTGTATATTTTTTACCGGATAACCATTTTTGTTACTTCGAGCACTGTAGACGAGTTGTCCATTAACGCAATGGCCATACACTGCGTCAAATTGAAATGGTATCGGGCGCAAGACAGCTAATACTTACGATTCTAGTGCACCTGCTCCCACTCCTTTTTTTGAAATGGAGTGGGTGTATTTTTCGTTTTATCTTTTGGTTTGTTTCAAATCTGTCTTTTCTCTTTGAAGTATGCACTTTTTAGTTCACCTCTGTTTTGTTAAAAAAAGATGGCAAACGCCGATTCAAATATTTGGTTCTAGGTAGGGACAAACCTTATTTTGTTGTTAACCACTC
>JAULBM010030659.1:0-11068 GCA_032357055.1 Geukensia granosissima
AACGAGTGAAAACAAAATAATTTAATTAAAAAACATTGAATCAAAGTACGAAAACTGTTTTCTTTCACAATGTGGAACCAGATAAACTTACCACTGACTTGCAAACTCTCATTATTGACTTGAACCTGATGTTTGCACACGAAATACTTACCGATCGTAGTCATCTGGTCTGAAACCTGACAAACCTTTTTCAAAATCCTAATTTTTGACACTTTTGCAAAATTCAAGAAAAGTTTGTGTTTTTCAGTGTCGAAAAGTTAGAGTAATTACGGTATGTAATACATATATAATACCGGAGCGAACTGATCCTCTTTCCGGCGTGAAATAACTCGGAGGGAACGAGTTATCGGGGGGAAACTACCCGTTACCTGGTAAAAATGTTTGCTTATTTGTAACAATGTCAAAGAATGGGAAGTTTCTGAAATAAGGTCTTTATGGTGATTTGCACAGTTCACTTCAGAAATTGGCTTTTTTCAATTATCATACTTCAAACAGTTTTGGATTGACCCATGCTTAATAGAACTGTCAGTCTTACTTAGTCATTGATAAATTTTCAATAGTTGTGCAAATTTATTTAATGGTTTCTTCATATCTCGGTAAGTCACATTGTTTTTGGGATTTTGCATGGAGAAGGGAGATATGATTAACAGTCTAATACCACATATATGGTAATGTAATCATTATTTAGGAAATTTGATTTTTAATGCACCAAAAAATTACTATAGAAATTTTGCCATTCAAATCACTTTTTCACCTATATTAAAAAATCTCTAAAAGGAAGATTAAAATATTTTGAACTTAAAATGACAACATACCTAAATACATGTTCAGTAAAAAGTATGCCACCTACATCCTATTTTAAAATATTCATAATTGTAAAAAGACGATTTCCAAAGTAAGCTGCGCGGGGACGGGGGGGGGGGTTGAAAGTTTTTAACGACCTACACAGCAAACTAATGCTCTCAATCGGACGGTAATAATATAATATATACTGCCACAAACTTCTCACCGGACAATGGTACCAATAATATATGATCATCTATCGGTCCTTGGTCATTTTTTGTCAGTCAGGACCGAAAGGTCCAACAATTTCCAAGAACACTAATATAACACCTACACAAATTATACTACAACACACTGAGAGTTATCCAAAAAGTAGATTTAGCATATATCTATAAGAACTGGTCTAAAAAGCTAAAAGAGTCTGAAAAACGTTGATCTTTAAAAAATATAAATTTACTTAAAAAATCATAATAAGAATTAATATTGAACCGTCAGGATTACTACCAAATATCAGGGTTCTCGTTAAGCCGCATATACGGTCCAGGACGCGTGAAAAGCATCTTGGACTTATCAAGTTGGAAACATGTGTGTCCATGGGACGCATGTAAATTTAATATGCTGAGTCCCAAAATTGGCAATTTTCTTTTCAATAGTTAATCTTTGTTGCAGCATATTATTGCAGTATGATATTTACTCTAAGGTGACAGTTCATAAAAATCAATAAATGCCCAATGTATTTACCATAAATGACTGATTGATTACATAATTAGGTCACACATAATCCCTTGTTTGATCACCTTTTAATCCTCTCAAATATACTGTACAGGTAGACTGAAAATCAGTTTGTTTTGACAGGGTAATTTATTTCAATAACTTTCTTACCTCACGACAGTTCATCTAATTTAATTATCATAGAAAAAAAACACTGACCCCAAACATGGTTTTCCCTCTGTTTTTAGCGGTAAACAAAAGTCATGTGATATTATGAAAACAACAAAATACCAGCACAGGAAATCCCATATGAAAAAGACAATCAGGAAACCTTTCTATATTTAAAGAATAATAAATGTTGCATACAGTTATGTTTTTATTTATGTGTCCTCAATAACATCTAAATGTATGATGCAATCAGGTACATGGAAATAATTTCCTCCATTTTCGGAACACCTCATCAATTCCTTCACATTTAGACCCTGTTCACACTAGGCTTAACTTTATCCGGATTAATTTAATCTAGATCAACTTAAGCCAGTATACAGGTAACCTGTTGTGTTCACACTCGCGTTTGGGATCCAGCTTAACTTAATCCAGATTAAATTTGAAACCTAGAAAGCAAAAGAACATAGGTAACGTTACTAATTATGACGTCATATTTAATCCACATTTTGCGTTCACGCTACAATTTAATCCTGATTAATTTAATGCTGATTAAGTTAATCCAGATTAAATATAACCTAGTGTGAACGCAAAGTGTCTTAATCCACATTTACCTGAGTTAATCCGGATTAACTTTGTAGTGTGAACAGGCCCTTAGTCATGTGAATTAAAAAATCATAAGCCTACATAACAACAATAATTGCCTATTTCTTGGTTTTCAAGAACATAATGAGGGTTTTGGGAATCAGAATGATTACAGTGCTATTTTATGGTGATAAGGCTTTCTTTTAATCTAGCACATTTTATAGCTAAATCCTTGCTCAGCACTGTGTTGTCAAACAACAAGTGAATTTCTAAACTGTAAAAAAAAAAACACTTAGAAATCACCACAATACAGTATAAAATGAAAAAATATTGTGGACTCTCCAAAACATTTTAGGACTCACCATGAAAAATTCCTAGTGAGAACCCTGAAATATGTAAAGAGGTCATGAAAGGTCAAACAGCCCTAAAACCCTTAAAATTTGTTTGGGGAAAAACAGCATGGAATTTAAAGATAATTAAGTTTTGAATATTGATTAGTCCAAATTCTCATCAAATTTCTATGCTCATATTTTTTCCAGTGCTCAGCCAAATGAAATTTCTTACCTTAAACAATAGAATTTAACATTTTTGCAAAATATGTTTAATCTTCTGAAAAATAGTTAAATAAATTAAACTGATGGTTATAATTTGTATTAAAATTAATATTGGACCTTTCTAAAAAAAATTATTTTATAAGTAAATGAAAATTTAAGAAACATTCCCTTTTTGGTAATGTTCTTGACTGTTGAATGTGTATAATCTTACAATAGTTAACATAAGTGCATAATCTAGAAAGCGAAATGGAGATTTAAGTCGCCCAAAATTTTTTAAATCGCTTGAAGTCGCCAACGCTAGTATTTTTAAGCAAAGCGAAGTCGCCGTGCAATTTTGACCAAAGAGAGATAATCTATCCCTACCTTCCAATTCTTATTTTGATATCATGAGTAGAGGAACAGCAAACAAACATATTCTTATGTTTGGCATAATGTTGCCAAGTGATTGGGGAACTTTTTTTTTTTTATTGTACAAGGTTTTCGTTGAGTTTGTTGGAGGTTTCCGCCAAGATTGGAAGATTTGACACCTCTGTTGTATATGTAAATATTTTTTATGGTGCAGTGTTCTCCCCAGGCCGTTATAGCACTGTGGTTTTCAGCGCTTTCAGTATTGGCCGCAGCGCTATCGTAATTACCGCATCGCTATCATATTTACCGCAACGCTATATTAAATTTCTGTGTTAATTAGTTTAACCGAAAGCCTGGCTTTATTAGCTGTCAGACATGGTAATTATTGGATAAACATCCTGTGTAATCCAATTACGACCCAACCGTGACCAATAGGATAACCAACAGATTGACAGCGTGTGGCAATCATCTCGTTCACACCTGACTGCACCTGAGTTTGAAGAAAGTCCAGGTAACTGTACAGTAATGACAATCCGGGCTTCTCTCGTGTGTACATGGCAATAAATTTAATTTATTTTCAGCAGGCGTCAGAAATTATTGTAAAGAATATGAATTTACGTTTGTTCTGCGAGATGACCGAAATCAGCCTTTTTTAAACACGTGCGGTAAAAAATATGCATTCGCGAGTACAGGTCAAAATCAGAATGACATAAAAAGTTTGCTTTTCCATCACTTTTTCATCAGAAAATGAATTTAAAGATTGTTTTAAGCTTTAACCGGATGGTTTCCGGGATCATTCCAGATATTTCCACCAATTCTCAACATCCGGATCGAGATATTTTGAAAAACTGCACACCGCAAAACGATGTTTTTGAATAAAACACTTTTGTTTCATAACAATAACTTTTAGGAATGACGAATATATGAAAAGGCAAATGTTTCCCTTTACTGTATCAAACCAAGTATGGGTATTATTTCCAATTCTCGGCGATCTTTTCTGTCTTTATCTGGAATGTGGTTTTTCAAAACTTGGGTCCTATACACGAGAAAGAACTTCGACTCCTTTTGTTTGCATTTAAAACTGGCAGTATTTATTGCTTATATCTGGCAAAAATTGAAGTGTCTGTAAATTGAACCAATGTCTGTCGAGTCAGACAGGTCAGGGACTGAGGTTGCAATGAACATTCACAAATAGGGTTAAATATTTTTGGAGACATTTATTTCAGGCTAAGACTTGTGTCTGTGTTTCAGATTAAAAGGATTTTATTTATTAATTTAAGGTATAGATACATGCACATTTTTGTATAATGTGCAGTTGCAAATATATCTTTCCACATGCAATAGAGTGACCAATATTAATGTGTTTTCTGCAAAGCGATGACGCTGCTGCATTAGGACATTCGGTAATACTTGGCACGCGTACCACAGCGCTATCAAACATTTCTGGGGAGAACTCTGTGGTGGACTTGCAGTGTATAGATTCTTAGAAGATATGTTACATTATCAAATAAAATCACTTATTTGTTTTATAGGTCAACCATGGATAAGAAGTTATCATTTTTAGCTGCTTTTGATGACTTGATGAGAAATGCCAAGGTTCTTCAAGTAGGAATTGAACCAGGTACTTATAACTAAAAGAAAGTTCAAATGATTACAATTTTATATGCATGTTTATTAGCCAAAATTATTCTAAGATCATTATGTATAGAACAGGGATGGGATTTTTTGCAAATTTCCTTGGTTCAGAAACTTTGTTTGTGATTTTAGTTTTCATTATAACATAATTCTGGTGGGTTCACCAAATCGCATCCTTGATAGAAATTTGAGATAAGTGGCCTTGAATGCTGGAGTAAGAGTTCCATTGACTTGTAATTGTTCTGATAATTGATAGATAATATAGAAAATAGACTGCTGGTCTGATTTAGTACACCCTTTCTTTCCTCTTTGTTGGCCTACCTGCACTTTCGAAGACATGACATCAGACCAGAATACTTTACATATTCTTCCAATTTACATATTTATATATCTAAGTTATCAAAAAACAAAAAATATCTCCATTGAAATTCTAAAAAAGCTGTTTAATATGACAAGAAAGTTAGTTAGATTAGTACTTGTTCTTACACTAATAAAATTTTTGGTATAGACGTATTACACATTCCTTTTTATGAATGAATTTGTCCGAATGACCTCTGGTCAATCGATGATAATGGTGTTGTTTTAATTTTGTAATGTCCAAATATTTGTATAGTGATGTCAACATTTTGCGGGAAATGCACTAACTGGAAATCAGTCTATTAATCTTTAATACAGGTACATTGTTACTTTCTCTTTCAGAATTTAGAAGATTAGTTGTTAACCAACAGGAATGTCAAAGGAAATGGAGAGATGCAGATACAGAATTAGAAAAACTAAGAGAGAAGGTGAAATCCCTAGAGGAGGAGAATAGTCTCCTTAAAACCAAGTTGAGACATGCCCATGTCCAGATTGAAAGAGAGGCAGAAGAAAGAAGAAGGATTGAACATAACAAGGAGGAATTGGTTTGTACTGTTTCAATGGAAAATTTTATTACTTTTACACTGATTTAATATCAGAAGAGCTGAAAATGGTTCAAAACTGCATTATTTGATCATGTTGAACAAAAAAAAAAATGTTTTTTTTAAGAAAGAGATTGCATTGTCACATGCTTTGTGAAGTCATAGAAGACTCGAGATTTCAAATGTAAACATAAAGACTCGTATAAAAAATAAGCCATCTCTGTCTGAAATTTTTAAAATGCTGTATTTGGTTGTAGATAATACACGTTTATACATAATACTTAGTGCTTTTTTAACCCCTTAAACCTAGGAAAAGGTCTAGTTCTTATATATTATACGTGAGGACTTTTGTTAAGAATGTTCCAGTAAAGATTGTCATGATCGTACAAGTTTTCACGCCTGTCTGGTAAATATGTTGTTTGTCTGGGTGATCGAGTCTTCATTTCTTCTTATTTAACAGTTTAAACAACTTTTATTAAAAAATAAGCTTAAATAGCAAAGAATTTGAAGAAAATAACAACTTATTTACAACCCTCAAGTGACAGTGCAGTAAAAATATCTTTCTGAGTATGGTACGGAACAGCAACCAATCCATGTTGAATTTATTTCCGTTTTTTTTAACTTTCAAACAAAAAGAAACTGTTTTTATCATTTTTTACTGAAATTGAAAAAAGGAGATAACAATAATCAGCTACCTTTTGATTACAGAGATATACTTAAACTAACTTAAATGTCTATCACTTTATGATCACATGATGATTTGTTTTGTTATTTTACAAATGGCGGCAAGTGTTAATATATGAAAAAAATACCTAATACTGATAGAACAAAATGATTCAAGTGGGTGAAAGTTGATGCATATTTCATGTATTGCAAAAAGCATTCTTGTCTTGATACATCAACAAATAGCCAAACTGACAACTTGGGGGAAAATCACCAAACTTCATGTAGGGTACATTGAATGCACCCTAACCCCATAAAATGCTTTAAGGATAAAAGATAGTATATAATCTATAGCCAATTAGGGTATAAATTTTTACTTTTTGGTGTCTGAAATTTTCAAATATCCAGTTTCACAATGACTTGAAATGACATTGAATACTGTTGTAAAAATTTAATACAAACCTGCTTTATTTTGATTTTAGGACCAACAAATAGGATTAGTACGAGAACTTCTGGGTGATAAGAACAGTAAAAGTATGTTACATGACCAAGATAGAGAAAGGCTGGCTTTCCTTAACAATTATACACAACAGAAATCAAGACTAGAAAATTCTCCTTCTAGAAGGTATGATCTCAAATAGGTCAGCTTTGAAATGTGTTTGTTTTTGACAGAAATTTTCACATCTTGTAAATATCATTTATTTTGTCATACTATTTATCATAGTAACAGTTGTTGCATAAACAATAATAAGAACATTTTTGCGTAATAATCAACAGACAAATAATAACATAACATAATGTCAAGGCCAGATTTTCGGTAACAATTGCATTTATATTGTTCTGTAACTAAATGCAGTTTTGGCCAGACCTACTTTTAAATACAAGTGAGTTCATTTGAGACAATTTATTAAAATATATGTGGTTGGCTAGGAAGGTAAATCTTATTGGTTGAAATGGGTTGTGAACAATTAATGTTTTTCTGCAAAAAATGTAAGTTAATTTTAGAAGAAAATTTTTACTCCTTTCAACCAAACTGCTGTCTGAAATATTCTTCATTCTTTATTGCTAGGTAAAATTTCTACTGTATTTTGATACTGAATTTATTTTCAACTTTCAAATAGAAATATTTATTTGTTTCAGATTGAACACAATTAATGAATCAACACACTCAATCCTATCAGACTCTGATTATGACAAGACAGAAGATGATTTACAAACAACATACTTACGGAGTGGTAGGAAGTATAAACGACCATCAGCCCCACCTATGGAGGAGGCTGAACCAAAAAGACGCAGAAGTGATGAGGAGGTATACTAAATATGCTGCTATTTAAAATTTGTGAAATGCTTTTTTTAGTATTTTTTGCTTCAGCATATTGATAGCACAACAGTTACATTTTGTTTTTGTTTTTTTTTTTTAATTTGTCAAATTTTTGGATTATTGCATGTTATCCTTATATACACATCGGCAAAATACATAATTTTTCATAAATTCAGGATTTAAGACTATTCTATACTTTTATCCATGCAACCATTTGGTACTTTCATTATGCAATGACCAAAAATATGTTTTATTATATTATGTTACATAATTGCCATAAATTTTAAAATTAGAAAAACAGTCGACCCTTGTCAACATTATGATGACCAAATAAAGTGCAGAAACCCATTCTCCGTTTCAGGGTTTTATCCGCTCTGCTTTCAGACTCTGGGGTTAATTACCCTGCATTCAGCTCTTCCACAATGACAAGAATCTTGTCATTATCAATGCGCATGCGGAAGAATATTCATAATATTAATTTTCAGTTTTAAGAACCAAATATAAAAATTAATAATCTTCGTATTTTGATCAACAATTGATGCTTTATGAAACATATCTAAGTTTTTTTTAAGTTATATTGTGTCATTTCTGGACCTAAAATAGTTTCCAGTTCCCTCAAAAATGACGTCACAATAGGACTCCACAGTAAATGAAAAGCGTTAATGGCAAGGAAACATTGACGAGCTTGCGAGCTTGTTTCCTTGTGTGGAGGTTGGGTAGAACCTAGACTAACCTAACAAATAAACAATATCCTCACTTTAAAATATTTGGTCCCCAATAATAAAATAATACAGGATTTATATCCTGCTTAGATGACAGATTCGTATCGAAGCTAGCACACACAATAGCCTGGATTTTACTGATATGATTCAATAAAAATAATACAAGATTTTTATAAAAATCTTAAAGTATACTGCAGAGTTTTCAACAAAGGCTAACGTAACATATATGTGCTAGTGCTACCCAATTTTCCATAATTTTTTTTCCCCATCATGATTCACAAAAAGTATATTTTCTGACAGAATGTTCTTCCAAACATGCTTTCAATTGGCAAAGACCAGCACCATCCATTTAAATTTCATTGGGGAATTACTGAACTATTGAAAGAGAATCTACATTTATGAAGCTATACAATGCAATTCATTGAAATGCAGTTGTCCAACTCTAATGTCATCAATTAGGAATTAAAAATCTTAGTTTCATTAATTCCATTATAAAATGGTCATTTTCCTCGACTGTCAGTAAATCCGTATAAAACATAGACAATTTCCATTTATATTGCCACTTAACATACTAAAACATAAAACATACGGCATGACATCACTATTATTGCACAATGACTTATGGGATATTTGGAGACAATTACAACGATTCAGTAACTTAATGTGAACAACAGGATATCATTAGGATGTTGATCAAAAATGGTTTTGTTATGAAATGATCAATTGTATTCAAAATGCAAAAACTAATTGGAAGAACATGCTCTACTAATAATTAAGTAAACAAACCTATTTCATCAGTTATATATCCAGAAATCATGTTTCTAACAATTCAATTTTACAAACTAAAATTTACAAGAATTTAGCAGACGATGGGTTTCTACAAATTGGGAGGCTCCCTTGGATGTTTTGCTTTGAATTGTTGATCTGCCTTACAGTATGCAAAAAAGTCAGCATAATGCAGGGCTTTTAACACTTACTTAAGGTGTTTGCAAAAAGTAAGCTTTTGTTATGAAGTTTTCTGTATTCAGTATAATATCAACTACAGAATGTGGCTAAAACTACAGCAACTGGTGGCAATGATAGCCACCTGCCACTTTTTGCTGAAATATTATACTGTATACCATCAAATTTCCATATTAACAACTTTCTGTTTGTGGTTTTATGCAAACCTCACATTTGCAACAAATTATTGTTTGAACTGTAAAGTTTTCTATGTTATATTTAGAAGAAAAATTAAGGAACATATGCCAAAAGACACTATCCACACTTTACTTATTTTTGTAATAAATATCAAAAGCAAAGTTAACTGCTGTAAAAGGAATTCGAAGATATCAAAGGGGCAGACAGAAATCGTTAAGTCGGAAGACAGAAAAGACCATAGCCAACAAAATGAAACGAAAGACAAACACAGAACACACAACACTACACTGAAAACTAAAGCTGGAGTAACAGGAACCCTACAAAAACCAGGGTGAGTTCAGGTGCTGCGGAAGGGTAAGCAACTCCTGCTCTTTTCTGATAAAGCGATCAGTAATATTAATTAGGCTACCAATGCTGCCTTTTGTCATTAACTAAGAGAAATATCTCACAATAATAATATGAAGTTTTATATTGTAGATCACCACCTTATATCCTTGATCCTGCATTTCCATTCCACAACTTAACAAGACAGAAAACAGGTGGAATCGACGAGAAATACGTATTTCTAGAAAGAGACGCGAAGCAAATGCTTAAAAGCTTGCACTAATTGACTCTAACAATTTATCTTATCACATTGATATATATACATTTGTTGTATTTATGGAACCCCGGTGTAACAGTTAAATTAACATGTCTATGTTACAAACGAAATTAAAAAAAATATATGAAAAATGGGTTGAAAAATAAATTCATGAAAGATTACGACTTCTCAACTTTGAACATTTTACAAAAATAAAAGAGACATTTTGAAATTATTATGCATAATTATTTTGATACCGAATTTCGGCATAGGTGGACGTACTGTTCTACAATTTGTCCTACTCATCGGAATAGGAAGCCAAATCCAAAGGCAGGGACAACTACTAGGTGCAATACTTTTCGAAGCCTTTCCGTATTTTCACTGCATATAATTTTAGCAAATGCTGTATTTTTTTTTGAAACATTGTTTGAAAAATTTTATTTCAGACATGTCTTGACAACTGAATATCCTCGGGGGCATGATCCACCAGCAGAGACATTCCCCTATGATTTCGAACTCATAAATAAAAACTATTAGGACTTATCAGTTAGTTGATTAAACTTGTGCATAAAGGATATCTTTTTAACATTTTTTAAGATCTTTGAATATTTTCTTTTTTTGGAATGAACATTTACGCTCTACTCAACTGAAATCAAAACTAATTTTTGTCAATATTTTTTTTACATATTTGTCCTTTACACTTTCGATCCTTTTTGTTTTTGGCACTTGCACTATATCTTGTTTTTTTTACTTTATTGAATCTTCAGACATGTTTTGATTGGTGTCTTAGCTTAAGAGAGCCAGGTTTGTTAGCTACTGTGTTAAGATTTTGAAATGTTAGAAACAGAAAGTACTATTTCGAGGGCGGTGCATCATATTGTCTTTTTTATTTGTAATTGTTTGCTCATCGACCTCAACAAGTAAATCTAATGCTGTTGGTTTTTAAAGTTTTTTGTCGTTTT
>JAULBM010030670.1:0-11068 GCA_032357055.1 Geukensia granosissima
CGTTTTCCCGTCGGACATTTAAGATAGCCAACACGACCCGACATTTTTTAACATTTAACCCTGTGGAAGGTATTCACGTGAAATGATTTTGACACATGGAACTTAACTTACCAATAATTTTAGACAACGATCTACTTAATAGCCTATAGAAATTCAAAATATGCAGCTGGAGTGTTATTGGCTGAAATCAACTGTTTAGAAATACCTAGGCAGAGCGATTTGTTTTATAGCAGCAATTGTAATTGAGTTGTCAGTTACAAGTCATATTTATTTTCGATCAGCGATTCAAAATGGCCGCCACGACCACACATAGTTTAAAGTATGATATTATTGAAAGTTCTTTTTTTTCGTTTTTTTGTCTAAAATAAAATTGCAAGTCAGTTGTTATATTTTGAATTGTATCTGATAAACTAACGTGCCAGACAATACGGCCGATATAGCTGAAAGTTCTTAGTTTTACACAGCACCATGGCAGTTTTAATTATTAATATTATGCAATCTCTGCGGGAAGACCAGAGGTCACCGTTGGGTATTCACCATCCCAGTTGTCAGACCTGACAGAGATTAAATTTATCAACTAATGTTTAACTGAAATTTGCAGGATTTATTTAACCCTAAAGTAATAAGGAAAGGCCATTTAAATGTATTGCACGGAGTAGTATTTTCTATGACTTGTTTTGGCTAAAAATTTCGATTGATGGTTTGGTTCTGATGGTGCTGATGAGAGTGTGCATATAGCATATCAATTATTAAGTCAACATTAGTAAACTTCTACTATGATAATTACAAATTAAGTAAATTGTGAACATAAAATGTATTCAAAAAGACAAGATTTGCCCATCAGTCAACTTCTTATATACATAATGAATTCAAAGATACCAAAGGGGCAAACAGAAATCGTCAAGTCGGAGGTCAGACAAGACTATGGCCAACAAAATGAAACCAAATACAAACACAATTATATGATTACACTTAGCAAGGTATTATCACATCAAAGGAGTAATAAAAGCTAAAGAGCCTCTTGGTTCATAATGTACTGTACCAAACACGAATCAGGTTGACCATTATTAAATAAACAGACTTAACTCGATATGTTGTATGCATATTTCAAGGAATTACCCCTCATCATTAGCATTTGAACAAAACATAGGCGAGTTCCAAGCATTGTAAGTACTCATATCCAAACAACCAAAACAGTCAGCCAAATCTTGCGGGAAGGATATCTGACGTGCTATTCAAGGAATGAAACCTTCTCCGTAAATTCAAGGGTTTACTAAGAATTTATGGAGCATTTGTCACATATGGTAATGAGCTTTTTGGTATGTGACACATTGTTGAAGTTTTTAAATCTTTGATTAGGAATGCGTAAATGTTAGTATTATATTTGTGAAGGTCGTATATTACACTATTTCTTAAAACGATTATATTAACTTTTGTGTGATGGTGTGTGTGTGCGTCTGTGTTTGTGTGTTGTCCTTTTGTTTGGTGTTTAAATACTGAATCCGAAAGTGTTCCTTGCTAAACGTTATCTGGAGAAAAGTTATGTAATAATAAAAAAATAACACTAATATTTTATGTTAAAATACGGAATCCGAAATTGTTGCTTTTTTAAAACTTATCTACAGAATTGATTTTTGATTTATATACACCTGCCATTTATGATTGTTTAGCCGAAGCTACTATACTCACACTATTTACAGAGATCACTACCAAAGAAACACCGACAACCGAATTAACAACATCTAATAAGAAATTTTCTTCTAAGCAAACAACTACAGAATTTGACTTTAGCGGTAAGTCAAAGCATATTATATTTGTCATTGTGCATTATTGTTTTTAAAGTCATTTTATACATGTACATACAATTGTCATATTATCTACATAATTTAATGCAAAAGCAGAAAGTCAATATTTCTGGAAACAATTATTTTCGTTTTTCAGCATTTAAGATTATAATGTTCTACTATGTTTTAACCTTACAAATGTTTAGGTTATCGATTCATTTTTTTTTAAATCAGTTACTCGTGTCTCCCGTGCAAAACTGCTAAGTTTACTTTGTGAAACCCTTTTTCTGAGAATATTATAAGTTACAAGTAAACAAAAGAAAAAGTTAAAAGAATAGAGCTAAACTATCCGAAAGAGACTCGTGACGTTTTTTGTTATGTAGTTTTGTGTACTTCGCTTAGCCTTTTATCATTTTTGCTTTGATCTATGTAGACAGCTTTGTCAGTCCACAGATTCATGGCTGTGTTTCACCTATCTCAAATTTTTCAAATCATGCTAATTATGTCCACTGTATAATACAAAATCAAGATACTTTTAAATGAACTCGCTATTTCAGTTATTTACTAGACTATCTGTTTATCATGTATTTTTTTAGGAATTAACGCCTTCGATGCAGAATTATTGGCTAGTATCGGTGAAACAGAAGATTTAGGTAACCTCGAAGGTAATATTGCCGTTAAGAAAATGGGTCAAAAGTCAATATCCGTAGTGGTATGCTTATAAAAGACGGTTTTTTTAGTGATTTCTTAAATTTAATCTTTCACAGAGTTGTCATCTTGGTATGAACAAATCCCACATTAACTGATGCTTTAGACATAATTATATAAGCAATTTGTTGATAACCAAAGTACCCGGAAATTTTGAAGTTTAAAAATGTGTAATTAAACTCGCTATTAAATAACACAAAAATTATCCAAATTGAGATTGAGCAGCTATTCTATATTGAAAGTTAATCAATGGTAAAAAAAAAAATCTTTTATAAACAAGAACTTATACCAGTGCATATGCAATCTCGCAATATTTTTCCAAAAGAACTAATAAAATGTTGAAATAAAATATTTCGCAACCAAATATTAAATAGTTTATGCGTTTTCCTATATTTCATTCTGCAAGTTACATAGACTACAATTTTAACATCAATATAATTTTTCTTGCAAGAAGCAAGTTTTAATTCTTACCAGATATTCAGTACCAGTTTTAATAAGCAAGGGGATCAGAAACAGTATTGACAGGTACAAACATACGTTTTTTTTAATTTAGAAAGCCAATTAGAGGACTTAATCGCAAGTTTTTCATTTGGTGAGTACTTTTTCAAGTTGTTAAATACAATCTATATGGAAGCAGAACATAAAAAACATAAACAACATGTTAGAAATCGATCATAACTGCCAACATGTGTGACATTAGTATTCAATATATAAAATATTACTGCAATAGATGAAAATGGCATTTGAAGGCATACAATACTTAGGTTAAAATTCAAAGACAATAAAACTAAATACAAATATTCCAAGAAATGTAATATGGTAAATGTAGTACTTTCGATAGCAATATCTATGAACAGCCATAATCCAAAAACTCAAACAAGTCAGCATAAGCCTGTTAGACAAAAGGCATTAGTTATGACAAAAGTTTACTGAAAATCTACACCAGGTAGTTACACATGCATAAGATTATTTAATAAAGTTAATTTCATTCTTGATTTCATTCTTGATTTTGGCAATATTTTTGAAGACTTTTGTTGATCTGTTTTGTTTTATTTTTGTAGCTCCTAGTACAAAAGTATGCACATTAATGGTGGGATTATGTACGATTTGTGCATTTTTCTTCGTTGGTTAAAGCATGGACACAACTGATGAACAGAACAAAAACTGTTAATAAATGTTAATTTATTATTTGACTACAAAGTAAATATCTTATTTTGGTTGATGACTTAGTTTAATTATTGGAAAAAATGAAACAATGATCGTAACTTAAAAATGTATAACTGATCGGTATGTGTGCTGAAGAAGTGTGCTTGGTATTTTTGCATTTACCAGTGTGCTAAAGTGCAGATAACCGATTGAATTCTTTACTAGACAAAAAGTATCGTGGTGGTTGAACCCGAATAAATTTAAAATCCGGTAATTATCAAATTTACCGAATGTTTTCTTTCTTCAGATTGATAGTTGATTGATCGTTTTACGTCCAATGACAAATATTTCATATATATTCAGGACGAGAACAAGTTCCACAATTATCAATATAGAAAAAAAGTATTGGGGTGGGACACAACAGGGCAACGGTTTTTGACTGCCACTGGAAAAGGGAGTGATGGGTAGGGTCGTCAAATTTAACCTTTTGTGGAGCATTAACCTAATCTTTTTCGAAAATTAATAAAGGGGTCGTGCAAGAGCGTGGCAGTCTCCAAACACGTCACCTACTATGGTTCACGGCCAGGCTTTCCGTATTATAACCTGGTAACCCCCAAACAAGAGGGCCTCCCCTATCCGCCACCTGTGGTTAGCGCTTCGTCAGCTTTTGGGTCGAGACCTGGAGACCGCTCCGGTGGCCAGTCTTAAGATTGACTTATCGGTGTTTATTACGTCATGAATTGTATGTTTCATTTTTCTATAATTGTAACTAGACTAAAAATTCAGAAATTTTGACTAATCTTCCTATTTTGGACCCCCTACAATGTCTGGTAATGATAGATCTGGATAAGCGCTTTAAAATGCAAAATTACCAATGTTGAATAAATATGGAGAGTACATGTATGCTTTATGTACATTTCAAGGAGTAACCTCTCATCAGTAGCATGGAACCAATACGTAGGAAGTACAAGATCCAACATAGCAAAATAAGCACTCAAATACAAACAAATCGAAATCGGAAGCCAAATCCGACGGCAGAGACAACTAGTTAGTGCAAACCTTTTCGAAACTTTTCTGTATAAACGCAGTTAATTTGGCTTTAGTATATTAGTTATTCGCCTACAATTCGAAAGGAGTAAAATACAAATATTTTCAGTATTTGATAAATATGGCCTCTGTTTTGCTTTTACTCTTACCTTTATTGATGAACTTGATGAGAGAAACCGGCCTTTCCTTTCAGATTAACATGATCTACATAGTTTTGTAAAATAAGCAACTTATTATGCCATTCGTAAGTTACTTTTGGACAGAAGTTAACAGAAGTAGAACAGATATACCTAACGATCAAACAAATGAATCAATCTCTAACCAACAACCTACCAAAGCCAAAAATATATACGCAAAAAATGGAAGAACAATATTTTGTTCCAAATGGACCGAGTTACTGCTGGGACAGAATGTAGTTCAGCAAACCAGTTCATGTTAACAGACCAGTTAGCCAAAATATACTTAACAACATAAGAATTGCACCATTTAAAAATATGTTTTCAATTAATTTTCAACATAAATTGTCCCATTTAATGGACCCTTCAATTTTCTTTACTCCTAAACTTTAAATGTCTTAGTCATTGAAGCGCGAACAATACCACTACAGCTTGAAAACACTCATTTTGCGCGTGCTATGCATGTCGATAACTTTAATTTGAAACTTAAATTCGTTTCGCTTGATTTGTTTATTTGTTTGATAGGGGTTTTACGCTACGGTCAATTTTACTGTTGGAGGAAGCCGGAGTACCCAGAGAGAACCACCGTCCTTGGGCGGGTAACTGACAAACCTTATCACGTGAGATGCGAGATAAACTCAACTCGTTTTTGTATGGTTCAAGGTCAGGCGAGAACTCACGCCGTATAGGTGATAGGCTACAGTGATCTGTACAGGTGAGTTTAAATCAACTACCTAGACCACTCGGCCACCGAAGGCCCCTCGTTTCGTGTGTATCACAACAATACCTGTAAAAGGAAAACATGAAACTTCACTTTATTTGATCATTAATTGATTTTGAGATGCCAAGACGTAACCCAGATGAACGTAACCAAGCTGTAGATATGCTCCGTACTGGTCTTTCCGCCAGACAGGTTGCAAATCGGTTTAACTGTCACCATAGCACCATTGTTCGTCTGAACCAACGTTTTGTTGCCACAAATTCAGTCGCCGATAGACCAAGATCCGGTATTCCTAGGGTGACCACACCCCAGCAAGATCGGTTCATTAGACTGGAACACCTTCGAGACCGTTTGCGAACCGCGACCAGAACAGCTATTGAAAAACCTGGACGCCACAGACCAATAATCAGTGCTCATACAGTGCGTCGGCGACTCCGTGAAAATCACTTGAAAACCGCCGTCCATACAAAGATCCAGTGCTTACGCAGCGTCACAAACGTCAACGTCTTTATTGGGCACGACGCCATCTGCCATGAACACGTCAGCGTTGGAAAACAGTCCTGTTTGCGGATAAATCCCGATTTCATCTCTCTCGTGCTGACGGACGAACTCGGATTTGAAGGAGACGCAATGAAAGGTTTGCTGCTTGTTGTGTACAGAAATCGCAGTTGACCGATGGGGAGGCGGTAGCATCATGATCTGGGAAGCTGTATCGTTCCGTCAAAAATCTGGTCTCCACTTTTGCAACAAAAATTTGAATGCGCATCGCTATAGAGATGACATTATGGCTGCCAATGTCCAGCCAATGTTTCAGAACAATCCAGAATTGAGAGTTTACCAGCAAGATAACGCGCGACCGCACACTGCTAGACTGTCAATGGAGTTTTTGCTAATGCTAACATTTTTGTAATGCAATGGCCGTCATTATCTCCCGACATGGCACCGATTGAGCATGTGTGGGACGAGTTGGGACGTCGAGTCAACAAACGCCCAATCAGGCCATCAACTTTAACAGAACTGCGACGAGCCCTGACGGAAGAGTGGACCAACATGCCACAATTGACAATTCAGAACATTATTCGTTCAATGATACGTCGGGGCACAGCTTGCATCAACGCTAGAGGGGGTCATACCCGCTACTGACTTTTGCTTTTGTGGTTTCCATTGTTTCTATGCTTGTTGTGACGTCATACCGGATCGGAAATTTTCCAAACTGTGTGACAAAAAAGGACATTAGCATGTCTAAAAATTGCTGCATTTATATTTTTGTGACTTGATTTATATAATTATAATATAAATATGAATACATGGTGCGTTTCTTATGTAGTTAAGTTTATGTGTGACCACTTCTCATACACTTCTTCAGTAAACCCAGAACAATACCAATTAATATATTCATATTTAAGAAAACACAGGAACAAAACAATTCGTACGATTTAAGCTTATTACAATAATTTCAAAATTACTTTAACTTACATAATGCACATGATGATTTTAATTTGTTTTATAGATAGTCCTTAACTATAAATTTTAATATCTTTTGATGGGTTTAAAGCGGAAATAGAAATGGGTATATGTATAGACCATCTTAAATTAACTTCAAATTAAGAAAAGACATTGTACCTTTGTCCCAATTGTTACTTTTCAAAATAGAGAGTTATTTAGTCGTTGGGGTTTTATTTTAAACCTGGTTTAATCCAAAAGATATAGTTAAGATTAAAAAAAAATATTTTCTTGTTGCCATGGCTTTATCTTTAAGGTCGGTCATTACCAGTCAGAAAGCAATATTTAGACCTGAAAGTTATTTTTGAACATCAATGTCACAGTTTGCATTATTTTGCCTCTTCATATTTTTTTACGAAAAGATAATTTGGTTAATTTTCCAGTGCAAATCATATCTTTATGTCTGGTTTGTTCATTTGATGTCTTGAGATATACAGTTCGACAAAAGTTAAGCGCCATCCTGTATTTTTTCTAATAATAATTTTCATTTTAAACCTATTTAAAAATAGAAATAGAATTTAATTTATACCAAGACACTTTTATGTATTAGTGTACAGGCTAAACTTCAGGTTGCAATTTGGGTGAATTAGCAAGTCGTATGATTGGTTAATTCTTAAAAAAAGGGGGATAATTTGGCAACTTCAGAATGCCGAAAAAAGTTGTATATATAGCCTGGTTGGTCTAGTGGTTATGATGTTAGACATCTGCAATATCGCAATATCTAGTTTTCATTCGATTGGTTCTAGTTTTGGAGGAAGTAAAATGTTTTGAGACGAGAATCTTACTTTCTTAAATAAAAGAAAGAATTGTCAACATATTCAATGTCAAAAACAGTGCATTTGAAGAAATAAAGTTCAAAGCGACACCAGGAAAAAAGTACCCCTTAACTTTACTCCTTTTTAACCAATATTATTAATCAAGATAGTCCTCAAAAACTGGAAAATAAAAACGCGTTAACTATATTGATTTGGAAAATTTATCTATTAACTACTTTTGGAGTGTTGAAAATTCACTTTATGTTTTGGACAAACCAAAATGTTTTCGAGCACATTTTTAATGATTTTTCTTCTCTTAATACCACTTGAACACATACGCTCATCTAGTAAAAAGTTTTCATATCTAATCAATTCATTATTTAAAAAGTCTAGTTGTTCTGACATATGCTGCAATAAATATGATTCCCTTTTTGCAATAAATCTTATATTAAAAACACTTGTTGAACATCATCTGACATGATTACTGCTGTCGAATTCCAACTTGATATTTTTATGTCCACTTTGGCAACTATTTTTTAAGTCTATCGGCAGACAGTAGGCATACCAATGGAGATAAACTGCGCTCGCTCCTCTCATTGCAGATATATTTTTATAATGTAATGAATCACAGTTTATGGCAAACCTTCAATAAGACTTTTCAAGCAAGATTAAGTGAACAAGTTTTCAATATTAAGATGAAGTTTAATTTTAAATTTGCAACTGAAATTTATCCGAAAGAACTAACATTCAATAAATATGTTACCAGTAATGACGATAATACCTTTTTAGATTTGGACATAAAGGTTATGCATTATGCACTTCAATTTATGATCAAAGAGACACTTGTTTTTTCCTATAGTTATTTCCGTTTCTTGATGGGGACGTGTCTTTGGCCCCTTCTTTTTGGTTTTTACATTTCTCTAGGACGGTTTGCCTGTGTTTGCACTTAAGTTTCTGGCGTTCATGATCTCAACCTACATCTTAATTTTCAACTTTTGCAGCAGTAATACAGATATCACAAGTTTCTCGAGACTCATTACAAATTTTTTAAGCGTTAAAAAATTAAATATTAGGCTGCAAATGTAAAAAGTTTTATACGACATAGAATACAACATCCTACGTTCAATGAAAACGTTACTTAAAACGACCCATTGAATCCACAGGTACGACGTTGTTGTCAGAATATTAAAACTTTATATTGTTGGAACAGTTATATATCGACTTATCGCTTCCTTACACAGATATTAATTTTGGCATTGCATCCATCTTGTCTTTCCTCAAGTTTATTGACATAGTATTTAATCGTCGGACAAACAGTGTTTAATGACATCTCGTGGTTAAACGATTGATTTCTTATCTTTAGGAATTTGCATCTAGTAACTTCGAGCGTTCATGACTTTTTTATTGTAATTACCGGTAAATTCGTGTACTTTCTAGTCGGATTTGGGTGAATTTCTGATTGATTTTTATAGTTCGTCTTTTACTGCTTTTGTTTTCGTTATTTTTTTATTTTTATTTTTTTTGTCTTTGACCACTCTTTGGGGCGGGGGAGTTTGAATCCCACTAAACTAGTTAAGATAATTCAAAGATAACAAATGGACAGACAGAAATCGTAAAGTCAGAAGACAGACATCCCATGCATATCTCATATGCCTGTACCAGGTCAGGAATTGTGGTCATATATGGTTGTCTGTGTGTAATATGTTTTGTTATAGGCACATTTTTCGTGGAGAATATTCAGGTAAGAGCAATATTATTTTACATATACACGTTTATTTATTTGGGCGATTTAGAGTTTTTCACAAGGAGTGGTACCCATCCTTGTTGAATGCCTTGTGAGGACTTCTAGATTTGTAAATTCCCTCTGTTTTTTCGTATTACGAGTGCAGTCCATATCCTTAAATTTTCATACTTTTAATGCGTGAAACTTTCTAAAAGCAGAAAATTAAATTTTTACCCCTGAAATCTCTTTGAGGTTTAAATGTGCAACTTTTTTAAATGTAGTTATCAAATATGAACATTTTAAATCATTAATTGATTATTATCCGAGTATATCGTACATTTTAGCATGCTTTTGCAGTTTGCCTTAAATGTATTTTTTTAAATTCATTTTCACACAGATCACGAGGACGGGGTCAAACTAGTGTTACCCCGCCGAATGTTGCATGCGCGTGTCCCAAGTCAGGCAGTTGATCAGTGTGTGTTTACAAATGATTTTGCATTCTAACAGTGACATTTTCCAATATTTACAAAATGTTCCTGGACTCGTACCCTGTGATCGACAAACTCGCGAATATCCAGCACAGACAATGATCAGGGTTATATAGACAATAGACAATAGACAATATTTATTAGCTCAAACACATTTACAATCAATGGTTATGGCAATTAATAAACAAAACATATATACAAAGAAATAAAAAAGTTACACAATTTAGATATATATATACATAAATTGTATGAAACTACACGATGTGACAGTGGTACAGAGTCAGACAATCGGTCTGATTTCGAAACATTCTTTCATATATTTAATCGTTATTTTAAGAATATTACAGGAAATATTATTTAATAAAGTAAGATATTTCCTTCAAGGTTATGGGCTTTGACAGGGGAGCTAGATTTGGGTATTTTTTAAGGTTTTCAATGAAAGCCTTCCTCTGTGATGCATATATTAGACACACTAAGAAGAAATGATATTCATCCTCAACATAACCGCTATTAGATGACAAACAAAGGCGTTCATTTCTTAGTACATTTTTATATCTACCCTTCTCAATAGGTAACTTATGAGCACTTGTACGAAATTGGTTAATTATGGACCTGTCAGTTTTATATTTACACAGATTAATGTAAGCAGGTCTTTTGTTGGGGATATAAGTACTGGGGAAAAATGATTTTCACATGATGGTAACAAGCAATTCATGTTTTGTTTAGTCTGGTCATGTAATCTTTGTGTAGAGTTCAATATTACATGTATTATATGGTGATTATAAATGACTGAAGCCTAGTTTATATAACATGCATACATGCTATACCTTGTTGGAAAGAAAATAAACACAATTTTTAAAATCAGTTGCAAAAATATGTAACAAAATATGTCAAATATGTGTAACCCGTAGTTCATGGGCAGAACATCACAACAAACTATTTCGTAGGGTTCATGGAATTTATTACAATGTAGATAATCAAAAATACCCTGCAACACAAAGACAACGATTAAATACA
>JAULBM010030681.1:0-11068 GCA_032357055.1 Geukensia granosissima
TTAACGTCTCCCTCTTGACGGATTGTGAATTTATACATCCCCCACAATCAGGGACGCCCCTTTTAGAGGACCAGTGCATCCAGGACGGAGATATCTGGTGCCTATTCTTTCCCCGGAACAACTTCGAGAAGGGGAGTTCGGGTATTTATATATCCCGCTTGAACAGACGGACGCCCCTTTAAGAGGGGGTCCTACCTGCAAGCGGAGAAACCGAACGACCTATTTCTATACCCCGACCGCACTCGGGGGTTGTCTTGACAAATATGTACAATTTTTAAAAAAAATAAATAGAAATCTGTTGGAAAATACAGGGAATGTTAAAAGGTCGCAAACATACCTATTATTTGAAGAGAAACGTTGCCAATAAACGTATTATTGTCCTTGACTGTGTAACATGTATAAGTTCCACCATCTGAGTAAGAGACATTTTCTATTCGTAGATTAAATTCTCCAGATTTTTCACTTCCTACTATGGAAAGTCTTTTGTACAAACTCTGTTCTAATTTTTCATTAATTTTTCGATTCACACTGTATATTTGTTCTTCTGGTGAAAACCGGGACCAGGTAACTGAAGATGATTTGTTTGTGCAGATTAAAATTGCAGTCTCCCCTTGTCTTATGCATAGAGTAGTTGAATACTCGATTCGTGACACCACAACTGGTACTGCAAAAATAAGTTCATTCGTGAAATGAAACATTGTCGTGGAATTAGCGAAATCAAATATTAATTTTATTTTAGTGATATGTCAATTGTTTTGTTGATTTTTAAAGCTCAATTTAGTGACATTTGTATCCATACTACTAGGGACTTCAAATATTTTGTTGCCGTGGAATAACATATTGCAATATTGGTATTAATTTTCTATCGAGTTAAATTTTTCTTGCTTTGTTTTAACATCATTTGGAAGATAGACCTTTTATCATTGAGTTATCTTAATTGAAATTATTTTGGTACTGTAAGCGATTAATGTAACACTGTGAGTCTGTAGGAATGTTATTTTACATTTCTTGTTATTTATATGCTTATTGCAGATTTTTACCAAAGTAATGTTTTTGTTGTGTTTTAGTCATTTTAATGATTTTGGTGTAACGACTCAAGATATGTATCTCTGAAGGTATGAACCAGTAGACAACGGAATGGCCCAAAATCATGGCTCACTAGACTTTTATTAATTTATTGCAGGTATTAAAGAATTTCAACCAGTATAATATAGTCGACTGGATGTTTATACGACAGCAAGGATACTTTTATGAAAGTATGAACCCCTGGCATCGTATGATATTTAAACCCAGCACACTTACTTTAACTTTATTGTAGATAAACGTGAAATGAAATATTTAGGACAGCAAGATCTTTAGGAAATTTTGACCCCCTTCTTTTTGATATTTGTACCCACAAAACTATGAAATTATTAACCTCCTCTTTTCACATGTAAAATTATTAATTTCAATAGGGGGTCAATATTTCATAAGGAAGGTCGAAATATTATAACGTACGGTGTCACTATATCATATGATCTTCTTTCGCCGGAGGCAAAATATCATATGGTGCAGAAACCTGAGATATCTTTCTACAAGAGGTCAGAATATCGTATAACATCGGAATTAAAGACAGATTTGTTGAAAATATTCTTTCCTCATTGCCCTTATTTCAGCCAGACAAACTTTAGCTGGCTGCAACGGCAGCAGCTCGAACAGATTTTAACCTATGTTTGAACTATGAAAAAAAGCATTTTGATTTAAACCGTAATAAAACATGGACTATTTTTATGACTTGATAAGCACTTAATGTCGTTGCATTTAAGCTGGTAAATGACTAATTGTAAGTTTCAAGATGTTATGATACACATGTGATAAAAGCATATTTAGGCTAAGTCATTCGAAAACCAAAAATGTAAATTAAGTCTCATGTATCGGCATACGTGTTACAACCGCCAACAATCTGTATCAAAACTTTCTTTAATATTTCAAATAATACTTGTTTATAAATGCTGCCTTTATACTGAATTTCAGATTTAATATTGGATTCAGCTACATTTTTTAATGTGACTAGGAATATTTCAGAAGGCAATTACCGGAAAAGTTCATAACTACCCTAGGACAGCACTGTGTTTGATCTCAGACTACCCTTATACAGCTCAAGACCAACCTGGTCAAACTCTGGGCCCAAAACATCTCTGAGGTTGCTCCGAAACCACGTTGAACATCTTTGGATTTGCTCACGGACTAACCTTTGACAGCTCTGCGTTCGCATTGTGACTACCTTAAAACAGCTGTATGTTGCGCTGGAAGTACGCTGAGACTGCTATGGGTATTCTGTGTGACTACCCTGTGACAGCTCTTAATTTGCTCTGGGACTACCATGTGCCATATATGGGTTTTTTTGATTAACCTGAGTCGGCTAAGGGTTTGGTTTGAGAATACTCTTCCATAGCTTCTGGCTTGCTTATGAAATACATGAAAAACGTTTAGATATGTTCAAAGACTACATTCAAAAGCTCTTGGAAGCTTTGGGATAATCCTCGGACAACCTTGTATTTAATCAAAGAATACTGTTGGTTAGTTTCTGTAATACCCTTGAGCAGCCATGATTTCCCTATGCAAACCTTAAGGATTCAAATTAACTGCTTCAGTGTGAGTGGTATCGTGAAAGGTTTATATTGTATGAAACACGTTAAACTATTAACAGGAGCAAATCTCTTTTTGGGATAAAGGTGTTGCTTAATTTTGATCATATTGATCAAAATCAATGAAATAACAATATATGAAATAACAATAAGTTGTTTACCGAATTAAAGTTTTTCCGCTTTCAAAGTATTTTTAATCAAATTTAAGATTTGACTATCGTAATAGCTCACTCGTCCCGTTAAATGCAAAATCAAGATCGTTTTTTAAACGAATTCAAAGAAAAAAGCTAAAACTAGACCATTGTATTTGAATAATATGTATGTATTCGTTTACATTTGTAAACAAAAATACATGTATTTACTTACAGAATATTATTTTAAAATATATTTCAGTTATTCTTTTGACGTTGTTAAATAATTTTTATGTTGAAGGCCTCACTGTGACTTTGAGATGAAGAACAGCAATCAAAGCGCTGTTCCTTTGCTTGGTATTTAGTTGTACATATGAGATTTTTGTGTCATGAATGTTTACACCATATCCCCCCTTTTTCTATTATGGAATACTATAATATTTCCTTATTTCACTCAATTTCTTTCCATGAAATATCATATATTTCCTCCTTTATATACTTGACATGAATTAAAGTCGATTTATTAAATGTAAAATTGTATATAATAATGTTTTCATCCCTGTACAAGAGCAGATCAAGTGGGAACAAATGGTGCCGGATATCCCCTCTCTTTTTTGAGGACAATTTGTAAGCACTAATTAATTATTAACATGGACAAGGATTTTCAGTGAAAGTTCATCCAGGTCCACTGTGTGCTCTTCTCTTTATAAAAGAAGTCAAGTAGTCTGTAATCGGATTGGGTGAATTTGTGTTTGATTTTTATAGTTTTCTGGTTCTGTTTTCTTTTTTTTTACCATTCGTTGATGGAGGGTTGGGATCTCATTTTCCATGTCTTATCTGCCTGTCTGAAGTAAGTAGTAGGTTTGTATGTGTTCTGTGTTTTCTTAGGTGTACATTTGTGATAATATTCAGGGAAGAGCCGTATCATTTCACGTATTCATGTTTTCTATTTTGGGCGATTTAGAGATTTGACAAGGAATGGTATTCCCCCTTGTTTACGGCCTTATGGAGACATCTAAATTTATAAATTCCACGTTTTTCTCGTGGTTGCTATGCATTATTTATGGTATGAAGTTTACCAGTATTTGAATAAAACACTTCCTTTAAAATCGGCCCATAAAGTAGTCGATATATGGGAAACCATATAAGCTGAAATGTGGAGGACAATTTCTGTTGCGGGGTGCATACACTGGGATTTACTGTTGATGTCTAAGGCTGAGTTGGTCTTGTACAGTCATATAATTGTGGAAATTAAAATATACGTGGAAAATGTCAAGGAAAACGCTTCATTCTCGAACGGGTGTAAATCTACAGACCAAAAAACACAGATCGAGCCTTCAGCAAGGGTGGAATCCCAAGCCTTGTAACAAACTCCAACTGATCAATATGGATATTTCTTACGTAATTTAACAGATACACTTAGTACTAAAACACTTAGTATAAATTTCATAAGAAATATCCAAATTATGAAAAGATAACAATGAAAGTAAAATGGTATAAAAGACCCAAATACAACCCCAATTGCCAAGAGTCTTGTGAGTTTGGACAGGCGAGTGCAATACAATTTGCCTTCAAATGGAGAATTTTTGTTTTGTTACTCGAAATATCATTTCTGCAGCAAAACAACGAGGGTCGTTAAAGCAAATTTTCCAAGAATTTGGCTTAAAATGAAAAGTGGATAATATCTGTTATTTTATATTTTGTATTGAAAAAGAAAATTTAAAAAAACTAGTTCTTTTTGTCCTACAACTATAGAAAATTAGAAATTGCTTTAAATATGAAAATACTAACTAAGAAATTTATTAATTTCATACAACATTTGATACAATTTTGTCGATTTCAATATAGATCGCACAACAAAACATTACAACCAAACTTTACACAGTTTGAAATACAAAGTGTGCTTAAAATTGTTTGCGATCATTTCTATTTTGAACAAAACACACCTCCTAAAATTTAGATTTTTTAAATGTTCAATGTTGTCAAATATACCCTGTCGTTTTGTCGTAATGACGAACATTATATAAGAATACATATTTAATTATTAAAAACGGCATTTTCAACAAAACTTACTGCTGTGTTACAAAATCTAAAATTTTGGCCAAATATTGGGCTTAACGTACCTACTTCTTTACAAAAGTAGAAATGTTCATTACAAATATTGTCAACAGAAGGCCTTCAAAAGTATTGTGGTAGTACATACGCAAAAAACGGTGTTTAGCAAAAATGTTTATAAAATAGCTCGATGATGCTATGTCATTGAATAATCCTGTGTTCAGTTATCATATCGACCAAATATATATATTCCTGAGAACTAGAAATTTAAGAGACCACAGACTCTAAAAAATCTTCTTCATACCTAGATTTTTCCTCGGAATAGATCAAGAGGGTGAACTTGTTTCTAAGGTTAACGACAAACGGGATGACTTCAACTTTCCTATTGTTAACTTCTCATATTTATGTGGCAACATTCCTGCTTCCCCTACCTACGAAGTTTATGTGTCGCAGTTGATTCGATAGTCTCTCGTGCCTGTTTCGAATATTATGATTTTTATTAGGTGAGCATTGCTGTTGTTGCATTAATTACTGAACCAAGATAGGTCAAGTAAAGGTGGAAGTCGTACCTCCTATTTTATGGTCGGTCACCATCATGAAATGGTTGATCCATGTGGATCAGCGTATCTCAATTAGTTATGGGCCTATTACCGGAAACAATAATATGACCTCTTCTTAGATTGACATTAACCCGGATTGGAGTTAAAGGGTTTGCGTGCGAAAACAGGGGATGCTTTACCTTTCGAAGCACCTGATCCTGTGCTGTTTTGTAAAAGAGTTCGTGGAATCCAAACCTTTATTCTTTTTGTTTTCTTTTTATCTCTTAATTTGTTTCGAATTTGACATGTCTATTTGAACTATGCACTTTTGATATCTCTCCTGGGTATCCTACACTGGACGTGTATGTTCTTGTTATATAATTCTCATGACAGGTCGCCTGCAAGACAATCAACAAACCTTCTACTTTCAAAAATTTCTACAGGACAAATCAGGTTTACGGTATCTCCAACGTCACCATGAACTATTTCTACTTCTTGGCCAAACACATTATAACTGGTTACTGCAAATAATGTGAACTCATTGAATGAAGGATTTTTGGTTTGTCTTTAAAGTTATAACACTGAACAAAATCCAACACTTTTCAAGTAACAACGAACAGCTGCATACATCAAACATGATTGTTGTAAACTTCGTCCTGTGGGTCTAAGCCAGGACATGAGTGTTTTATAGATGAAACGGGAAGAAAATTCATACATAGAATTCCAAAAGGTGATATGAAATTCCAAAACTTTTAAATCATCCAATGTCGCTTAAAGCTCATTGTTGACACCAAACCAATACCTAAATTAATGTCAAAATATATGTCCATCCCGTAAACAGTCAAATTATTTTTCTTAATAAATAAGCAGTAAAAAATATTCTTTAAAAGACATAGACAAACCCTTATGTTCAAACAGTCAATTTTGCAATCCATTTAAAAATAAATACATTTTTTCGATTAGTTATTAGTTAAAAAATTCAAGTTACTTAAATTGAATACATATTGTGAAAAATACAAAATTACGAATGTTCAATAAATATGGTGAACTTTGGTATGATATTTGTACATATCAAGGAGTAACCTTGTATCAGTAGCATGAGAACCAACACATAGGACGTCCAATCTCCAAACATAGAATAAGAAGTATTCAAATCCAAACAAATCGAAATAGAAAGCCAGATCGGACAGTAGGGACAACAACTACTAAGTGCAATACGTTTCGAAGCCTTTCCGTACTGTGAATGTTGATATGTTATATGATATATAATTCTAAGTACCTTTAATCAGTAGCATCCGAACCAAAACCAGTCTGAGATCCAAACATGGTAAAAGAAGTTTTCAAATCGAAGGAAGTCAGATGTAGTGGAATGGACAACAAATCAGAGGAATACGTTTCGAAGATTTCAGTATTTTCAGGGCTTAATAAAGTTTATACATATACAGCAAATTTCTGTAAAACATTGTGTGATACATTTCATCTTTCACTTTATTCTGTGAATGTTATCTTGTAAGAAAAAATTTACCTGAACCTAGATCCGAACGACACAGATTATAGACATCTATTCATGACGATTTATCAGAGCATCTACGCGGATATGGAGATTTAAAGGATAAAGAGGCATTCATAGAAAAATAGCAGCGTAGGCGGCATGTATTCACACTTTATTGTCAAGATCTGCTGTATGCATGTAAAAACTTGTTTGAATTTCCATTTTTAAAACATTATTTGTGTAATGTGTATAATTTAATAAAAATTTCTTACAGACAACGGTTAAGATAAAGGATTAATGTGTGCTTGGTTGCTTTATTTCTGTTAATAAAGCAAGCAAATAGGGCTTTTTAAAGAAAATGATTGCATAATGTAAAAAAGCAATGATTACTTTGGAAAAACAGAGGTTACTCCGTGAAATGTTAATGTTGAATACCCCCAAAAATTTCCATATTTATTCAACATTGGTAATTTTTTATTATAACAACAAATATTTAAAGACGAAAGTCATTTGCTTTACCGAAATCTAGAATCATAAAAAATTCAACATCTTAAGGATGTAAATTACCATTTTTAAATGCGAATTTGTTACACATCTATTTTACTTACATGCCATAATAAAGCAAGCCAGAAATTTCATGTTGAACAATTTGTTCCTAAATTATGTTTAATTTCCTGTTGTTTGATGAATAAATATTTCCTTTTTTGCATCATGTGTTAAGCATGGGTTTATTCAGGAAATACAGAAACAAATATTAACATGTGTGAGTAAATCGTATCACGGTCTTATAAGAGGAATTTTGCATCTTAAGATCTGTACTTAACAAATCAGTGCGAAAATTATTGGATAGTGCAGCCACATACTAAATAATCAAATAACAGAACAAATTGAATTATATTAAATATTACAATGTAATATGGATATAATAAATGATAACCTTTTCAAATCAACATTGTCCAAAAATATTTTCTTTTTTGTTTAGCACATATGTTATTAGTTCAACAACACCTGTGTCGGGTAAAACTAAAAGCAAATTTTTATGCATATTTCAAGGAGTAACCTTTCATCATTAGCATTAGAACCAAAACGTAAAAAGTCCGATATCCAAATACAGAAAAAGAAGTACTTAAAATAGGAAGCAAAATCCAGCTGTGGGGACAATTTATCAATTCAATGCGTTTGGAAGGCTTATGGTATTTAATGGCATCAGAATTTAAACAAGAATAGCAAATTCCTTTTAAACATTAGTTTACAATTTAACATTTTAAAAACAAACTGTATTCTATGTTGTCCGCGTCATTTACATCCTCGGTCTCGTGACAGTTGTATTAACAATTCTTCCTTAGGCTTGTACAGTTTCCTGTGAGGACCAAATTGATAGCTTTTGTTTTCAATTGTTTGTTCAACGGCGTTTTTTAATCTACCGCTCCACATCTAAAATCACACATGCAAACAGCATACACCGCTTTACCTATCCTTTCTCTTTAATGCAGGCTACTTGTTTTTTCCATTCTTCAGCAAAGCTGAATTCATCCATGTTATAGGAAGTTCAACGGTCACACCACTTTCCCAGGTTAGGGGGAGGGTTGAGCGGTCACCAACCGGTTTAACCCCCCCCCCACACACACACATACTTACATGTAATGTGTCCGTTCCAAGGCTGGAACCTGTAGTCCAGTCGTTGTCTTTGTTTAATTAGCCATTTATTGTTATTTGTCCGCCATTTTTTTTTCAATAGACTAGGTCGATTGTCGTGTTTTATGAATAGTTTCACGTTTTTTTTTTTTTTTGTATTTCAAGGTCTTTTACTGCTTAAGATATGATGTGGAATCTGATTCAATTTTGAAGGCCACAACAGGACCTGTAGAAGTGTGTCATTGGGTGAATGGCTGTCTCGCGGACAATCATGCCACATCTTCTATTTGTTATATATTCAACATCAAAATATTGCATGTATTGTACAGTTTGTACAGTCTTTCTCGCAGATCTCCCATTAAGTGTGATGAATGATCTACGTTTTTCAGTAAGCCAGACATAGCATAATTCAATACAATTTTCTAAGGTGTTTGTTTTCATTAGAAATATAGTTAGGTGCAAACAAAAGCTATCGTTTAAATGAAAATCAATTCAATTTTAATACATGTAATAATTTAACAAAAATCGATGCATTTGTCAGAAGAGTCTAATTCGAAATTACTAATTTATTGATTTATCTGTATAATATTAATAATTAAAATACCGCTTTTATATTTTTGGTATTGGTTTTAAATTAAGATTCGCATTGAATGTAGCTCGACAACAGGATTGATAAATCTGAAAGATAAAAAAAATAAGAAGAACGGTTGCATATAATTTCTTTGCTGCTTTCTTTCTGGTCCCTACCTTCATTGATAAAGTTTATACACAATATATGTACATTGAAAATATCAAATTAATTTGTACGAGCTTTAGAAACGGGTAATATGTCGCTTGGCTTTGCCGAGCGGTTAAACCCATGTCGAAGAGAGTACAAATGAATTTGATATTTACTATCATGACTATAGTACATCAAACGAACAAAAGTGAACCTGTATCAAATGTTTTATAGAAAAATATATCATATTATATATCATTGGAATTCTAATTTGTTCTCCGCAGCTGAAGTTGTGCTAAAAATTCATTTTAACTTGAAATAAAAATATATATATATAGGGCGTAATAATAATTTTAATTTGCTTAGTTTTGATGGTGCAATTAACCAATCTTCTCGGGTAACAAAAATGATATTTTTTTATATTTTTTGTTGTTTTATGACAGGTAAAAGACGAAATGTTATGAATAAAGTTGAATTATATTCTGGTTATAACACTGAACCGGGATATTGATCTATCGAAACATGCCATTTTGAGCCAATTTTTTTAATGTCAAAAATTTAACATAGAGGGAATATGGGAAATTTTTTTGTGCTGCTGGAAAACTAATATTTTAATTACAGGATTATAGTTGCGGCAAAAATTAGAATACCAACGCTATATAAAATGACATACTTAATAGTTAAACTTTCGAGATATATTGACTTTTAAAGCCATGGAAATTTCGTTTGGTGTACATTATTACTTTAATATTTTTGGCCTTACATATGTAGATTGGTGATGAATTATACGTTTATAGCTAATGAAAGCAATAATAATAATAAACCTTTTTATTGAAAAATTATTATTCATCTTCCTATTGAAGTAATGCGTCATATATTACCAAGTATTGTAATGATTAACATTGACAAGTTTATGAAATAGTCCGTGAAAAGGTTAAACTGCTTGAGCAGATGTGGAATTACTCCATGAAAAGGTGTGTAAACCCTGCTGTTAGATTTTCAGAATAAATAGTTTCCTTTATATTATGCATGTATTGAACATGTAACACAGATCTTCACATTAATGAATTTTATTCAAATAATCTGAAACTAAAAGTAGTAATTTAAATCAAAACTTTCAGAGCCTTCCCAGCAACTTATAAAGGGCTGCATGTGTTTTCCAGTCGGTCGTTTGCCAGAGACATGTCTCCGGTTTCTACTTATATCTTACTGATCTTTGTACCAAACTGCTGATGTTATTTATTTATTTCTAGATTAATTCTTAGTTTTCTTGTGCTATTTGTCAAATCTTACTTTGCATTTGGAATACGCCTCGGTGGTGTAATGTTTAGCGTGCTCACCTCCGGTGCGGAAGGTCGTAGGTTCGATCCCCGGTCGGGTCAATCAAACACAATAAAATTGGTGTTTGCCGCTTCTCCGCTAAGCACGTAGCATTAAGGAGTAAGGGCAAAGACTTGTCGGACAGGGTCAGAATAATTGGTCTGAGTAAAGTGGCATGTCTTCCTGTGGACTGTTGCTTTCGTGAGCTAACACGTTAACTATCCAGCTGAGCGTGTCGGTCTAGTACAAAGCAGGGTTCATTCATCATCACTCATCATTAACATGCTTTCGTCCTGAATATGCATAAAATAGTTGCCACTGGACGTTTAGTACTATTCATTCAATCAATAATGTATTTGGAATATAAATTCAAGACTCACATCTTCTTTGTTTTTAATATACTAGTATCTGCGAGATCGGAAATTTTGCTCAGTTGATCATAACTCGTTGAAAATTGTAGTGTATTTGCATCAGTTTGTTTATTTGTTTGACTGGGGTTTAACGCCACTTTCAACAATATTTCAGTCATATCGCGGCGGTCAGTTTTACTG
>JAULBM010030692.1:0-11067 GCA_032357055.1 Geukensia granosissima
ACAGTGATACAGAGAATCAAATGAGAAGTAAATGATATTATCTAATAACAGAAATACAAGTGCTTTTACAGAATTCATTTTCCATTGAAAATCAAAATGAATCGAAGTGTGAAGACCACAGTCATTCTACAGTGAGCGAACACGTCACAAATCTTGCTAGCAACACCCGGGCATATGGGTTAGCAACGCCCGGGTATATGGCTTTTTTATATACGTGATGTCAGCCAATCAAAATCCGAGATTTTTACTAAGCCGGGGATAAATTATTTTTCTGCTGCTGTATTTGTCTGTAGAGTATATTACGTTATTTTGCTTCTGTGGTATTTGTCTGAAGAGTATATTACGTTATTATTTGTCTGTAGAGTATATTACGTTATTTTGTTTCTATAGTATTTGTCTGTAGAGTATATTACGATATTTTGCTTCTGTGGTATTTGTCTGTAGAGTATACATTATTTTGCTACTACTGTATTTGTCTGTAGAGTACAAAATCATTATAATCATTACGTGCAATACTATAATTGAAAGAGCAGAATTAACTTTATAAAGGTTGATTGACAACAGTCTTGAAAAAGGGATTTATGCCATATTAAATTCAGGGTCTGAAATTAACTAGAAGGTCTAATTTAACAGTCTGATTGAAAACAACATGTCGAGTTCCAGTTTGATAATGATCATTTTTATAAGATTAACCGAGTTTAAATCAGAAAAGTATAAATTTCTAATTTTATCACGCTATATGTTCATTATTTTTTAATTATTTTCAATCAATTAGCGTTTATTATTACTTCTAGAAGAAATATGATCAAGGAAAAAAATTAATTTCTACAAACAATGACAGATATTATTTGATCACGTATTTAAGAATAGATAAGCTTGGTGAGGCTTTGAGTTCTGGCGGAAATGTACCTCAAGTTGTTTATTGACTTTGTCCATGCTTTTAAAATCTTCTTCTCGTATTTATTCATTTAAACGAATGTCCTTGGTGTCTATCCACGTTATGATTGTTACCGGAGCTCTAACATCAGCTGTTGGGTGGATGGATCGGAAGTCTTTAGACTGGTAAGTGCAAAAAAGATTTCTGAAAGGTTCAAGGCCCCTTCGTTATATAAAATTGCTGAGTGGTCAGTTTTTGTCCACATTCTGTCTCAGTGTATAGAAAAACAATCAATCGGAAAGGCATTTGTAATCAGGAATTAAACTGTTGCAACAACGGTATGTATGCATATAATTAACTTAGATTTAAGGCTTGAGATAGCGGTGAGACTATTAACGCAGAGCGATGCCAACAACGCGAAGCAAACCGTTACATGATCAAAATTACTTTAAGTTGGGTGAAATATTTCTGGCCTTTGATTTACCAAGCGACAGTGTCTTTGCTAGCGTGTTATTTCAGCGACGGAAGCACTATGATCTTCGACACTCCGGAAAATCGCTTCATGTTTCTATTGGAGTATGAACCTACCCTTTGTAATAATGTGTTGAATTTTAGGCGGCAGGCAGTGATTAAACCTTTCTTGTAAGGAAAGAAAAACGGCACATGGAATTTGTGAGAAATTTTATTAATGCTCGTTACCCATGCCAAAACATGTTTTGAATACAATCTGTTCCCTTTTAATTATAACAATTCTGTTAGGTGTATGGATTTGAAATTATCGCAGGTAAGAATTAAACGAATCATCTTTTGTGAAAACCATCGATTAGTGCATTTGTTTCCTTCCTTATGATTGACTGTAGTTATAAATTCTCGTGAATGTGCAATATATTATGGAGTTTTAATGGTACAACTGATTTCTCAACATTTGTTCGATTTTAACATTTTCTTCGCAGAATAAATAAGCGTAGCAACATATAAATGTCAAGTATTAGTTTTGAATGTTTTGTCTTCAATAAGATGGTACATCAAAACTTAAAGTATTTATGGAAATCAAAATTCAATGATCAAATGATCAAATGATCACGTTTTTCTAGAAAACTATAACTTCTATGATGAATTTGGGGTTTTTATCATTCTAGTTGATTCATTTTTCATGCCTTACATCCAATAACACAGGTGAACAGAAATACTCTGATCCGGTGGAACTGATATCTGTAATGAAAATAATTTGTTGCTAAAGAAAAATCCTTCATCTTTAGTAAAGAAATTTTAATGTAGTTTTTCCATATCATTCGTATTTTGTCACAATTTCAAAGACACTAAATATCCTAGAACCATAAGTAAATAGAAAGGTGATTGACTTCTGTCTTGATCAGATTATTTGTTGTCCGCTTAGAATTTTTTGTAATTTTGTAGTTATACTAGAAATATTTTCAGATTATTTTTTCAAAAGGGAAATATAGCGCGAGATTTCCTTCATGGTTCAACCCGAAGAATTATTATTATTATTATCGGTCAAACTCAGAGAAAGAATATGAAAAAAATAAGCCCAGTTTCCTTCATCTCAAAAAGCGAAATAATTTTAGTCATTGTGGTCAGTTTTATATAAGTGGAGAAAGTCGGACTTTCTCGTTGAAAACCACCGACCTCGGGCAATTTTACATGTGTTATGGTTCATTTTTGGTACATCACAAAACCATGACAAATGCACTCCGTTTAGGTGATATGTTACAGAAACAAATTCACATAATACAAAATAGGTTCAAAATACAATTAAACAGCGATTTTATTGCTGTTTATTCAGCTTTAAAGTAAGCTCAAAGCCAGTATCCCACGCTTAACAGCAAGTTCAAGATCGCCTTAGAATCGACATGAACGTTATCGAAGAACCGATACATACACCTTGACATTTTTTCATCTTTTGGAGTATATTATATTCAACTCATTAATTCAACCTGCTTAGGCATAATAGGAAGTATTTATGCGAAAGTAAGCTAAACAGAAGATAATGTGAATATAAAATATACTGCCAACAAAACAACATTTGTATCGTCCGAGTCACAGGCAAGAGCAATATCTCATAATCAGGACCTCATGGATTTATTCACTTGTGTTTTTCAAGTCCCGTATTGTGATTTTGGTCTTGTTTCACTGTTCGTTGAGTTGTTTATGAGGATATTTTCCAAGAGTTTTGGTTTCTATTTTTTTATCTCAAAGTGTACCGATGTTGTTCATCTCTTGTATTGTTTTTGTCTTGTTCTCGAGTTTTCGTGTTTCCTCATTGATAGTTGATTTGTTTATAGTGATATTTCTTACAAAGTTTTGGTTATCATTTTTTGGCGCTGCCTGTACCGGTGTCGTTCAACAATGGCATTTACACATAGCAAAGTATATATACATAAAATTTGTGACTTTTCTTATTGCTATAAGCGGCTGTAAAATTCGAGGTTATACTGGATATAAAAAATATAATTATACAAAAATATTTACAAATGCTGCATAAGTATGGTAAATTTTGAAATGCTTAATGCGCCTTTCATGAGAAATTCCTAACGAGTGACGTTAGAACTAAAATATCCATAGTACTGACACTCTTTAAGATTAATCATACATGGAAATGAACTAAGAACGAAACTCGCTGACGACAGGTTACGTTTTCGTGTTCAAAAATTAAGCTAAACAAGCCACGATGACACCTGTCGAGTTACAAAGTGATTTCATTGAATTGTTTGTCGAGAAGCCTTGGTACCATAGCTTGCAATTTGTTGATATCTAAAGTTAGGCACCAAAGATATTTTAATAGAAAGAACGTTCAATTATTATAAATGACGAACCTTATTTTCAATCCGTTGGTGGATACAAATTCTTTTGCATTAATGTTATCTATTTACGCACGCGGACAAACGAGAACAGGAGCTTATCTTTCGGGATCAATAAACGCACAGTTCCGCTTTTGTGACAATTTCAGGAAACAATTTTCCCCAGTTAAAACTACTAAATGTACTTGCTCACGATTATGGTGAAAAGCGTAGACTTAAAATAAAACAATTTCTGATTAAAGAAATTTATAATAATAAAAGTCTGTCTGTGCTTCGGAAGTGTTTCTGAGATGTGTAAACCACTGGTTAGATGTCTCATAATTGATAAGGACACAATCTTATGTAAACTTTGACCGATATGAAAATAAACCTTGAAATCTATCTTAAACGGTCACGTTTAATTTTTGTGACATTTCAGTTCTTTAATAAAAAAAATTAATGTTTTTCATTTTCTTTAGTTTTCTGAGAATTATTTATTTGTTTTTCAAAATTATAATTAAACTTAATTGTCTTAATGAACGCACAAGTTTAGTGGTTCTCTTTTGATTCTCCCGATTTCTTTACAAATAAAACTGACTACTGCCTTATGATTAATTAGTACTAAAAGCTGTTTAGGCCTTAAATACTAACTCATATGAGAAGTCTTTATTTCAACATAAGAGATCGTTTATAAATATCCTGTTTGTCCGTTTTTATCGAAGTTAATATATAGTTAAATATATTGGCAATCACGTATTTTAACCAAATGTAAAAATTCTCATATAACATTATAATAAACTGAAATTAACATTTCATCACAAGTAATATGAATTTTGATCTGATATCTTAACATTAACAATCTCTATTTTTCATTGAATTTTTCTAAGGTCAGTTTGTGGAATATTTGTAAGAATTGAATCAATTGGTCTTTATATACGTAGTATTATGTAGTTTAAACATTGAAAATTTATTCTTACAAACAATAATGTTTAATATTCCATGACAGTCATAAGCTGTAAACACCAAAAGTCTGTTTTTGAACTACATTGTAATCACTTTTTGGTAAAGTAGCCATTCTAAACTCTCTTACTTTTCAGGATCAAAGTTTGATTTATCTCCTACTTTATGCAGATTATGATAACCACAGAATCACAAAAAACGTCTTGTCAAGGTTAGGAACTGCTTACCATTCCCTTCTATACTTCACTCCTTGGTTTTTTTCTTTTTAGGGTGATGGTTGTACATCATCGTTTTGTTTTCTGTGTTGTGTTACTCTGTAATGTTTCATCTTTTGTGGTATCGAACTGGGCATATCTTTTGATGAATTTTTCTGCTTTTTAGTGTTATGTATATTGTTTTGCATTTCATTTCTGTTTAGTGGCTATGTTCTTGTCTGTCCTTTGACTAAAAGATTTTTGTCTGCCCCTTTGGTATCATCGAATTCTTTTTGTTACTGTTTATGGTAATATATTCCACAAAATTTTGGCATTCACGTGAAGTTTACTATTGATTTTTGATATATATTAATGTGACTTTTAACCTATATTAAAGAACTCTGTTTTCGAGTTAATAAACTTTTAAATAATTTCATATTTGTAAGCGTTTTGATTTAAAAACAAAATGGGTAAAGATATTGATAGGTCAAAGTGCTAGTTTTTCCATGGTTGAAAACAGGCCGTTCTTGATTTTGCATTGGGTTTGTATGGGCATGTTTCCTTTTAAAAGTTTATGAAGAACTAAATAGAATTTTATAAAAAGTTAAACAGCGTACATTAAATTGCAGAGAACATTGGGTTTCAAAGGCAAAAATGTTACTTTTTTAAATGGATAAAACCAGAGGATCTCGGAAATCTTGCAACAATATAAGCAGATCGCAACCGGAATTCCTTAGGCGGCTGTAAAAAGGTAACTAGAGACCATAAATCGGAAGAGAGTCAACAGCATGACGAAACACTAGAAAAATAAAAAGGACAAACGAATAACTTTAATTCATCATACTGAAATCGCGATTTGGCAAATATGGTGGTATTTGAAAGGAAATGCAGTTCATTACATACAAATTAGAAAAAACATTCTGGACAAAAGCCAATGAGTATTTGCTGCATTTGCTAAAATTCTGAAACACTGAAAATACGGAAAGGCCTTGAAAAGTAAAGCACTTAGTAGTGGTCCCTGGCGTCGGATTTGGCTTCCCATTTCGATTTGTTTGGATTTGAGTGCTTTCTTCGCTTTATTTGAATCTTTGATTTCCTATTTTTCGGTTCTAATGCTACTGATGAGAGGTTACTCCTTAAAATGTACATATAGCATACATAAATTTTCCATATTGCTTTAACATTGGTAATTTTGTATTTTGTCATAATTGGTAATAATTGACATAATTGGTAATAATTTATGAACGAAAAGACTGAATTTTGCCCCTGATTAGCGGACAAAACGCTATTTTTTCCAAGAGGAATGCTTTTTTCTACGTGGTATTTCACTATGTAACTTAGTAACAATATTAAATTAGCATAACATTTAAGGGACAAACAATGAACCTTGTCCTTGATTAGACAGACACGAAGTACTTCATAGTCACGTGAAACAAATATTCCGTAAACATGGCTGTAAACCTTGGTTAAGTAGCTTTATTTTTAGCTGAAGTTCGTAACCAATGAGATTCTGATAGGATGTACGTGCTGAATTATATCTTATTATTGGATGAACATTTAAGGACCTTCATTGTGAACCCGTTTTTGGACAAGTATTATTATTCTCAATGTAAGCTATATATGCACGTGGACAATCTAGAACGGAAGCTTGTCTTTCTGGATCAATAAATGCGCAGTTCCTGTTTTTGTGACAGTTTCAGGAAACAAATATTTTCCAGTTAAAACTATTTAATCACGAATTTAGTGAAAAAATATTGAGTTTGAATAAAAGATTCCGATTAGAGATATTAATTGGTAGCCATAAAAGTCTGTCAGTGCTTCAGAAATGGATTCTCTTCAAACACTGGTTAGACACTTTAAAATGACAGCAGATGTAATGCTACGCAGACTATATTTATTGGCATGACAAACCTTGAAGTACATTTCATATGAAATGAAATTATTTGGGGTAAATGTCAGAGAGACAGTGAGACTCCAGTCTCACTTAATAATTTTTAAGTCAAAATGTTCGTTGTTTTATTGGTCCGTAAATGGGACCCTGATTGCAGTTTATTATTATCATATTTTTTCGAAAAAATTCTTAATAGAAATAGTAGATGTGACATTATACATTTATTTCCCTTCCAGAAGTAAAATATGAAATGTGTTCACCCGAAGAAGGTCATGTTTCCCGAGGGCTTTCCCGAGCAAAACGTGACTTTTTGAGGGTGAAATTTTTTTTATATTTTTCTTCTGCAAGGGAAGAAATTAAAGATTTAACCCACAATGTCTAATTTCTGGCAAAAGAAAGTGGACATTTTCGTATTTCTCTTAACAAAGATTATACCATCAATGAATCTTATCTACCAATTGCGCAACGTTTGATAATGACGTCATAGCGGAATATGATAAGTGGAAACGATGCTGAGAGGGTGACACGATGTTTTGTTCAATGTAAGGTGGTACATTCTCGACCAATTAGATAACTTCATTGTATTTTCAATATTATTACAGTGGAATAATATTGTATATCAAACAGGTATCCAAAAAGTATGAACTACAAACAATGTTACCTGAAGGTCCTTACTGTACTAAGTAAATCCTTCAATCATAATTAAATTTATTATGAAATCAGAACGTATATTTTAACCGTTAGACTATACAGATCTATGAATAGTATCCCCAGAATACTTGATAAACATTCGCATGCATGAAATCTTCATTTTTTCTAAATATTTTCATTTGATCTGCCGAAATCCCCGAGCCTAGATATAAATGTAACTCCTGTACTATTTATATGGCCTGTATCGCTGTTAAAAATGGAGTAAGATTTTCAAAGTGGTCACGTTAAAAGAACCTTCACAAACAACATGACAACTTGCAGTCTAGTAGTCGCTATAAAAAACCTGAACTCTAGTCGGTTAATAGCGACTGCACAAAGATCGTGAACTTAGCAGTGACTATCCAAAGAACTTGAACACTAGTGGGTTAGTCGAGACTATACATAAACGTGAACTCTATTCGGTTAGCAGAAATAATTTTTAAAAAACCTAGTGTAGTCGGTTAGTAGAAACTATGCAATAACGTGAACTCTAGTGGGTGAGCAGATTCTTAACACATAAAATGAATCCTAGCATATTAGTATCTAGACACTATAAAGATCGTTAACTACCATTGGGTAAGCAGGGACAATAGAAGGAAAAAAAAAGAAATAAGTGAAGACAAATCAGATGACCTTTAAGCAAAGACGTGTCAGATATCCTCATTGTCATAGTCGTTTTCAACGACACTTACCAAAGAGGAAATCCTTGACAATCATCGGTCAGTTTTGTCTTGTCTGTCTTCCGACTTTCTGTCTGCCCCTTTGGTATCTTCGAATTACTTTTGGAATTTCAACTAAAAAGGAGGAATTCGATCTTCCTTTACTTTACTGGATTTCAAAGCTTCACAAGTGTCCTTACAAGCAACGTTACATTGCAGGGTTTGCCAATTTTTCCACAAAACCTCTTTCCAAGTTACTGACAGTTATTCTATCAGCAGTAAAAAAGTGGGGCTCCAGAGTAACTGAGAAACAAACCATCAGAATTTGTGAGAATCAAATGTGGATTCTAAAAAATTCAAAAGATCTGTTAGAATGCCTCAAATCAAGGTTCCTTACCTCTTGGACTAGCATCGAAACATTTGATTTTTCCCTGTATAATACTATTCCACATTCAAAGCTCAAAGAGACATTAAGAGCCTTAGTTCACCTCTGTTTTTTTAAAAAAAAGATAGCAAACGCAGATTCAAATATTTGGTTCTAGGGAGGGACAAACCTTATTTTGTTGTTAACCAATCTGATTCTAAAACAAAAAGTACTCAGAAGATGACATTTGCAGAATGCTAGATTTCTTGATAGACAACATTTTTGTAATGTTTGGCCGGCGCGTGTTTCAACGGACTGTCGGCATTCCAATGGGTACCAACTCTGCACCCCTTCTCGCCGATTTATTTCTTTATTCGTATAAAGCTGACTTCATACAGAGCCTTTTAGAGAGAAAAAAGAAAAAAGTTGTCTCAATCTTTTGGTTTCACGTTCCGCTATATAGATGATGTCCTTTCACTGAATAACTCTTAATTTGGTTACTATGTTGACCTCATCTATCTCATTGAACTTGAAATCATAGATACTACAGAAACAGAAAGGCCTGCTTCTTACCTAGACTTACACCTAGAAATTGACAGTAAGGGCGGGTTAAAAACAAAACTTTACGACAAGAGAGATGACTTTGATTTTCCGATTGTAAACTTTCCGTTCATGTCTAGCAACATTCAAGCCGCACCTGGAGTGTATATTTCTCAATTGATACGCCACTCCAGGGCTTGTGCTCCCTATCAGTATTTTATTGAAAGAGGGTTGCAGCTGACAAGAAAGCTATTGAGCCAAGGGTTTCTCAGGGAAGGGATAAGAGTCATCAATCCTGAATTTTTTTGGTCGCCATCATGATTTTGTTGACCGGTACTAAATATCTATTTCACAGAAGACAATGGATATCTTCCTACTGTCATTAATACAAATCTGTTCCTATACCGGTTTTGACTAACATCGATTGTGACTATATACCGGCTACTGAGTAACACGACGGGTGGAACTAGTGGAGGAGGAGTTGCTTACCCTTCCGGAGCATCTGAACTCACCCTGGTTTTTGTAGTGGCAGTCCGGTTTTCAGTGTAGTGTTGCGTGCTCTATGTTTGTCATTCGTTTCATTTTGTTGCACATGGTCTTGTCTGTCTTCCGACTTAACAATTTCTGTCTGCCCCTTTGCTATCTTCGAATTCCTGTCAAGTTATATATGATAAAATTACTTTCAAACACTATGACTTGCCTAATATAAACACTTTGACAAACTAAGAATTGAAAACTGACAACTTGAGACTTTTACGTTGGTTAGGTTTTTCAAATCTTTTTCCCATTATTAGGGAATTATATGGTGCAAGAAAACGTTCTTTTTAAAAATATTTAAAAATTATGCAGGTTTAACAGACCTGGGAATAAAAGAATTAAAAGGTAATAAAAACTATATTGCACATTTCTGTTCTAACAGGTTTTTTTCCAGTTGACCGTATCAATCAGTTTTATTTTCGAAATTCATTTTCATAGAATATATTATCTTTAATGGCATAAATACTGAATTTAAAAATAAAAATTAAATATTTGTTGTCAATTGCCCCCTTATAAGAGATAATTGCAACCTCAAAAGCTTATTTCAGTAGAATCAACAATTTCGTACTAATAAAGTTTCCGTTAGAAAATCATCTACTGATATACTGGTTTAAAAAATAATTTACTTTACAGATTTTCAAACAGGGAACAAATGGTAATTTCTTGTGTAAGAATGATGGTACCAGAATTATTAAATGCTTTCTTCGTTATTATTGTTGTCGCCAAATCGCAAGGTAAGTTATTTATATATAAATAATAAATAAATAAATAATAAATAAAATACAAATAAATTTTAGGTTATGATGACAGTAAATAACGTTCTGTGTTAATGATTTCATATGTGTGGAAAACGTTCTGATAGGAAGCACAGGCCCAATATCAATTCAAAATTATAAACCACATATACATAGGCTTCTGAAATGACGTTTTACGCTACGAAAAGTTAGCAATGGGGAAAATTATGAATTTTCCTGGACACCGGATTGGTCTCCACGGTTCGACCCACAGAGCTGACCTAGCGCGATCCCAAGGTAGGTATACGGGGTGCCATCTTGTTCGGCGACTGTCAGAAAGCCTTGTTGGACAACAGAGGGTGATGTATAGTGAAATCACTACCCACCACTCCCATTTTCCGGTGGCAGCAAAAGCTGTTGCCCTGTTGTGTCCTACCCCATCCCCACTTTCGATCAATTTATTAATTTTTTAACATGTTCTCGTCCTCAATGTGCAAACACATTTGCCACTGGACTTCAGCAACCAACAATCAATCAAATAATCAATCTATCTTGTCGTATAGCTTTGTTTTAAATCCACCCTTACTGTCATTTCTAGATGGCATGGGAAAAAGCAGACTTTTCATGTTAATTCATATTTTTGTCTAGAAATAAATATGTGACACCAGGAAAAAATCCCAGTAAAATAATTGAAGCAAATTAACGTCAAGGGATCCTGTTAACTTTTATCAACTATAATGTTTTACATGTTCATGTCTAGCAACATTCCAGCCGCACCTGCATACGGAGTGTATATCTCTCAATTGATACGCTACTCCAGGGC
>JAULBM010030703.1:0-11067 GCA_032357055.1 Geukensia granosissima
CGCAACCCGTTTTTGTATGGTACAAACCCAGGCGCGAACTCACGCCGTATTGGTGATAGGTTACAGTGATCTGTACAAGTAAGTTTAAATCAACTACCTAGACCACTCGGCCACCCAGGCCCCCTTCAGGTAAATGGACTCGGTTTCAAAATAAAACAAGATGGCAGTGTTTGTGAGGAAAAAATGAAAAAACTGAACGCCCTTACTGATGTAATCGAAGAGAAAGCTAATAACATTCGTCAAAGCATCAGTGCCTTAGCAGAAGGACAGGCTTCTGTGAAGTGTAACAATGAAAACTTAAAAAAGGGGATAACTGCGCAAAAAAGAAAAGGTTCTGAAGCGCACATTTGAAGAGGAAAATAAAAAACTTTAGCAAGAAATAATATCCCTAAAACATGATTTGTCCACTACGCAGGAGGTACTGGAGGTATTGTTTTTTGATGAAGCAATGACAAATACCCCAATTCCTCTGCCTGTTAAGACATTGGAAACAGTTGATCCATCTGTGAAACATCAGAAACAGGGCAGGAAGATAGTGGTCTTACAGAAGATCATACAAACAACTGAAACATTTCAAATTTACATTAATGTGTTTATTAGATTTGAGTAAATGAGTTGGAATGCACAAAACTTTTCTGTATCATTTGTATCATGATACATATGTTGCGTTTTGTTTTAATACACTTTTTAGGTTGATAAATGATACAAAATGCCGAGAACCAAAAAAATCTGAAAAAGAAAAGAGAAGAAGATCGAATATTTTTGAAATTGGCGTTAAACACAAATCAAACAAAAAACAATATATCTCGAAAAACAAAGACCTCTATGAAGTGTTTCCACTTTTTCTAGACTATAAATTCCACTGCTAATTTTACATTTTTTTAAAGATTTTCATGCCTGTATACAGTGCATTCGACTATCTAAAGATAAGTCCGAGTTAAATTAAAAAAGACTGAATAGGGATTTCTTCAACTTAAACATACATCCTTGAATGTTGTACAGGCCATTTAAAACAAGTTTTCTGCTCTTAACATTATTAATTCATGATGACTTCCATTAAAGAATCCGAAGACCTCAATGAATATGCTATTACTGTCATGCCTGATATTAATAACAAAAATTAGAATGTGACTTATATAAGTAGCACCTTCATAAATATGTAAGACTCACTACTTAATCTTAAGTTAAAAAGTTGAGGTTATAATCCAAATAATTCTGTATTAAACTTGAATCAAACAGCAAGAAATAGAATTATTTTTTTATTTACTGCTCAATATAGATACAACATCAGAATCTTCAACAGTAGCAACAACTTCATCTAGTACAACATCGACATCAGGAACAACAGCAGAGACATGAACCGCTAGGGTAATTATAGTCCTTTTCACAATATATAACCCATGATTTAACACAAATTCATTTTGTCATACTTCTATTCTCTATGATATAATACTGCATACAATTTTTTCCATTCATATTGGTATTGTTGGATACATTTTCACACCATTGTTTTAAGTGACATTCTGATTATTAATGCAAATGTGCTGTATTAAAATAACTAGTGTAATACTTTTTTTTTATGTTAAGGTATTACAAATCAAAGCTTTCTGGTTTTTTGTGCTGTCTTTACCAGAAAAAAAATATTTGAAATATTTCTTTGTATGGATTCCCATGCATTAAACAAGAGGCGGCCAGTTACAAGGCTAAATTTTCCGCCCCTACCCAACCCTCAATTTTTACAGTGGCAGTCTAAAAGTCCTTCCCTTACCGGTCCCTTTGTTACAGTCTACATATTGATTTATTGTTTGCTAACTTGTTTCCGTCCTGAATATGCATGAAATATTTGCCACTGTACGTTAAACAACAATCAATCAATCAATCATTAAAAGGATATAGATTTACATGAAAAAATTCATGTTTTTTTTTCACTTGATCTGCTGTCTGTTAATGTGATAGTTACTACCCAATTATTTAATATTATAATTGTTTATATATATATTATATATTACCTTGATTCTTATTCATTTGAACTCTATCACTCAGAACAAGAGTTTATTTCGGAAATCTGGAAATAAAACAAAACCCTTTTCTAGAAGAATATTTATAAAAATACAAGCAATTTATAAGAGCTGCAAATATATCATATTTTAATGTTGCAACCCTGATCTTTCTTCTAACAATCATTGTCATCTTAATGCTCTAGACATAACATTATCGCAATGCAACGGGTGTTCTAGACAGGCAGGGACTACAAACAAATCCGAACCCCTCTGTTTTTGGTTGATCCGCATTGTCCATAATAATACATGGCCGATTTTAAGTTTGATGATTGTGCTTTTTTGTCATGTTTCGTCTTTCCGAATTTTTCGATATGTTGCTCATTGACTGAACCATCGGTTGTCGCTTGTTACCTTGACTGGAGACAAGTTGAATGTGATAGACTGAAATTTACCTATATATAAAAGTCAATGGATTCACAATCAATAAGGGGCTGAAAAAGTGAAGATGGACATGTCAAAAGGATAAAGGTCACTATAACATAGAAATTATGTTGATGAAATACATGTACTACTATAATCAATAATATATAAATATAAATATTTTGAATGACTGACGTTTTGTTTTAATATAAGGATGCCTTCACTTCGAGATATTATGGGAAAGTGGAAAAGATTTTTGAATAAGCAAGTCGCTTTATCGAGGATCGCATATGAATTTTATTAGGAAGTTAAATGCAAAACAGCTCAAAATCAGTTGACGTATTATTCTATACTCTTAATTATGTGATATTTTAGGAAACGCGACATAATTTATTTTATGAATAACTTGGTATAAGGCTTTATTTCCGAGCCAATTGTTTATCATGTTTTTCTACAAATATCTTCAGGGGACATTCTTAATCGATTTTGCTTTCGAAACGGAATCAATGTAAAATTGTATAATTGTAAAATATATAAAATTGTTTACAAAACAACATAATAGGTTTTTCTAAAATAAAACGCTCACGAGCATGAAAATTTCAAATGTAGTTAGTTGTGCGTTGTAATTGAGTAAACCCAAAACGGTGTTAATGTTATTGCTTTCAATTTATCAAACAGTAACATTTGCTAGCTTATAAATATATGAGATTGACGGCACATAAAACAAATTGCCGTGTTGATTTTATTAACACTTGGGCAAAATGCAAAGTTATTGGTGTAATAAAACACACGAATACTAGTGTTTAATAGTATTAGAATAATAAAAGTGACATTTGAATTGGTATGTTGTAGTAAATGGGTTTTGCATTTTTGAGGTAATAAACTGTGATTGTGATTTAGTTCTTCTTAAAATGTCAAAAGAAAATATGATTAATAAATTAAATGTGATGAAAAAAACATGGGTTTTTAATGCAGGAAAATAGTGAAAATATATAATATTCTGCTGAAAATAAATACTTGATGTCTTGATCACCACTACATTTCTAGAATTTGGTAGATAACAAATGAAAAGGCAAAACTAAGAACCTTGTATAACCGACTTTTTCCTTAATCTCAAAACAACATGTTCCAGTAGCATAGACTTTAATTTGATGTTTGCTAAAAACCAATACTGCTAGAACAAGACTAAATACGACGCAACAACACAGAGAGGAAACTTAAAAATGAAACACACACACACAACAACCTAAATAGATTGATTGATTGATTGTTGTTTAACGTACAGTGGCAAATATTTCATGCATATTCAGGACGGAAACAACTTAGCAAACAATAAATCAAAATGTAGATGTAACAAAGGGACCGGTAAGGGAGGGACTTTTAGACTGCCACTGGAAAAATTGCGGGTTGGACAGGAGAGGAAAATTTAGCCTTGTAACTGGCCACCTACTGACAACTCAAAAAAGAGCTGTTACTAGGGATCTTTAGCGCGCTTAGGACGTGACATTTCCTAAACGCGGGGCGTCTTTAACGTCTCCATCTGGACGGGTTGTGAATTTATACATCCCCCACAATCAGGGACGCCCCTTTTAAAGGAATAGTGCCTCAAGAAAGGGGATATCTAGTGCCTATTCTTTCCCAGGCACAATTTGAGAAGAGGAGTTCGAGTATTTATACATCCCACTCGAACTAAAGTACGCCCCTTTAGCAGGGGTTCTACCTGCAGGCGGAGAAACCAAACGGCCTATTTCTAAACCCCGGCCGCCCTCGGGGGTTCATAACAAACTGAGATGCGTAAAACTTAAATGCAAATTTTCGTTAAACTATACAGCTTTATCAGGCATATGGTTTCCTTTTGCTTTGAATCTTTTTTGTATACCCAAATAATTTTGTCTTTCAATGCACGAAGGTGTGAATTGTGAAAAGTTTTTTTAAAAAGGCATAATAGTGAAATCGCAATGTGATTTTTTGAAATTTATAATGCAAATTTAAAAACATTTGATATAAAAAACGCTAAATAGTATTTGAAACACGAAAAGGAATGTTGACACTGGAAAATTCTTCTCATCCTGAGAAAAATGCTTATTTTCTGGTTTTCAGGGTCACGTGCACGCTTGTTAAGACCGCTTGATGCAAGGTTGCTTAGTTGGTGTATCCAAAATTTAAGATCCCTGGTTGTTGCGCCCCACTGTGAGTTTTCTTCAATTATTAGAATTGCCATATTCCCGTATATTCCCGATGTCCTCTAGATTTAAAATTGTAGAGATACTGGACAGTGTTTGCGTCTTGTTGAATGAATTATCATGATGTCTGTTCAGTCTTAAATTCAGGTAATTGTCGTTTGTCCAAGTGAACGTACTGTATAAGATAAAGATTATCACCAATATCTTTTAATTTTCCGTCAAACAACATCATTGATGTTGCAGAAACTGTTTGGATTTGAGTGGTTCTTTTGCTTTGTTTTGATCTTTTTCATCTTATGTTTCTATTCTAGTGATACTCCTTGAATTGTTCATGTAGCATTGCTAAAATTTTCCACATTTATTAAACACTGGTAATTTTGTATTTTAAAGGTTAAGGCTAGTTTTCGGTCTTTGCACTATAAAGCCCTAGCTAGGAAAATGTAAATGCAAATTGAGAAAAAAGAAGAGACAAAAAGCAGATTGGCAAATAAAGAGGCAAAATTAGTGCCCACTGGAATAAATTCATCTACAAAACTGTCATTGACGAAGTCTGATATTCTTTTAAAATTTTCCTAAGTAAAGCTGTTTGTAGAGTTTGTAGTACTTTGAGCAAAATTGGTCTTTTTATCAATAAGTATATAATTTAACATGGATCTATTTTCCCATTTATTGGAAAGACAACTGAAAATTAGATCTTTAATTCTAAGTTTAAAAAAACAAGTGTCTAGAGGGTAGAAAAACAAGTGTCTAGAGGGTAGAAAAACAAGTGTTAAGAAGGTAGTAAAACAAGTGTCTAGAGGGTAGAAAAACAAGTGTTAAGAAGGTAGTAATACAAGTGTCTAGAGGGTAGTAAAACAAGTGTCTAGAGGATAGAAAAACAAGTGTCTAGAGGGTAGTAAAACAAGTGTCTAGAGGGTAGAAAACAAGTGTCTAGAGGTTAGAAAAACAAGTGTCTGGAGGGTAGAAAAACAAGTGTTAAGAAGGTAGTAAAACAAGTGTCTAGAGGGTAGTATATCAAGTGTCTAGAGGATAGAAAAACAAGTGTCTAGAGGGTAGTAAAACAAATGTCTGGAGGGTAGTAAAACAAGTGTTTAGAGGTTAGAAAAACAAGTGTCTAGAGGGTAGTAAAACAAATGTCTAGAGGGTAGTAAAACAAGTGTCTAGAGGATAGAAAAACAAGTGTCTAGAGGGTAGTAAAACAAGTGTTTAGAGGTTAGAAAAACAAGTGTCTAGAGGGTAGTAAAACAAGTGTTTAGAGGGTAGAAAAACAAGTGTTTAGAGGTTAGAAAAACAAGTTTCTAGAGGTTAGAAAAACAAGTTTCTAGAGGGTAGAAAAACAAGTGTCTAGAGGTTAGAAAAACAAGTGTCTGGAGGATGGAAAAACAAGTTTATAGAGGTTAGAAAAACAAGTGTCTAGAGGGTAGAAAAACAAGTGTCTGGAGGGTAGAAAAACAAGTGTTTAGAGGGTAGAAAAACAAGTTTCTAGAGGGTAGAAAAATCAAGTGTTTTGATGTTACAAGAAAAATGAGTTGTGTTGAAAATGGGCATTAGACTTTTCAAGTTCGTTACATGTTAGTGTCTACATTTGATTTAAGAAAATAGATATGATTTGAGCGCAAATGGTTTCTATGGGAATACCCACAATCTAGCGTTAAACTATATTGCCAAATCGAAAAGAGCTATTATAGCAAATGCATTACCTTGCATTTACTATATCAAACTAAATTCAGTTTGGATGTATTATTAATTTTATCAGTTTACAGGAATAATATACAATTGTGGTGTGAATTATTTCAAGCGAATCTTACAGCTTATGACTAGAAAGTTAACAATCGGATATTTAAAAAAAACAGAGGTGTATTAAGTTTTATGTAAATAATGTGAAGTGTATAAATTTCGGTATGAAACAATACCCAAGTGGAGATCCATAACATACATACTAAATTCATCCAATTCCATAACTTGTGCTGCTTGACGAATAACATCATAGAACGACCAGTCGGTAGTTGCAGTCTACTGGCTTAACATTTGATTAAATTTCTTTATTAAAAACCAATGCATTTGTTGTCAATCGGGGATTCATACTAACCTATGCCAATAGCGTTCACAAGTCATAGAAATGAATATGTACAGACTATTAATTTTTTTTCTAAGTAAGCGACGATCAAGGCGATGAGATAAATTAAAAGATTGTCGACACTAAAATTTCTGGCGTGATGCCATACCCTGTCTGAGCAGTTTCAGTGTCAAAGACTTAGTTCTGTCCAGAAAATTGCTGTATTGGATACATACCCTTGTAGAGCATATGAGCTGCGAATTATATATGCCATTAAACTTGTGATTGCTTAAACGCTTAAAACACAAAGGAAATCAATGGCATACACGGCTAAAATCCAGCAAGAAAACTAATTAAAAGCTATAAACATGTTTTAATATCAATTTATTAAGACAGTTAAATTATAAAGCAAAATCTTTCAATTTCTAATACTTTGTGCTTAGTTTTTTCATTGAAACGTTTTAGGTTATTTTAAATAATTGTTTATCACCAACTGCCTGAATTTTTTAAAGTACTGAATTCAACAGAAAAAGCTGAATCAGAGTGGACAAACAATTCACTTTATTCAAGTCAAGTGCAAAATACCCATACGAGAGATAAAAAGTGCATAGTTCAAAAGACAAGACAAATTAGAAATAAAGAAAAAGTTAAAACAAAACCAAAAAAAAGTGAAAAACATGGGCTTGGACTTCCTTTCCAACACGGTGGAATTAGGGGCTATGGAAGATTGAGCATTCACTGTCCCACACGCGGGACCAGTCTTGAAATCCCTCAACTATAATCTGGGCTATCGTCAATCCAAGATTAGGACAACACATTGTTACCATACCCATAACAACTCCACAACTAGTTGAGATACACTGATACAGTATTGTAAAAATAAAATCTTAGAAGGGATAATTTCAACCTTGGTTAACCTACATGGTTCGTATTGTAGTAATTTACACAACAAAAATAATTCTATCTTACGTAAATCCCGATACTTCGAACAGGCACGAGAGTAAAGAATTAACTTTGACACATACACCTCATAGGCGGAGGAAGAAGGAATATTTCCACATAAATATGATAAGTTTACGATAAGTAAGCTTAAGTTATCCCGATAGGAGTAAATCTTAGAAACAAGTTTTTCCAGCTCCTAAAAAATTTCGAGGAATAAATCTTGGTATGACGAACAAATTTTGAGTCTGTTGTTCCTTTTATATCTAGTTGTTTCTAGTTTGCTGGGATATATCTAGGCGAAATACTCAATTAACGTAGGATTATTTTAATTAAAAAAACATCATCTATATAGCGAAATATAAATGAAACGATTTGACTTTTTTGTTAATTCAAAGGAGTCCCTAAATAGATTCTGATTCATACGAGTAAAAAACCAAGTCGGGTAGTAGGGCTCACAATTTGTACATATTGCAATACCAACAGCTTGTTGAAAAACTCGTCAGCCAAATTCTACAAAAATGTTATCTATCAGTAAATCCAGCATTCTCATAATATCACCTTTACTATATTAATTAGTGTTCACCCACAAAATAAGACATATTTTTACCTAAAATCAAATATTTATATTTAGAATAGGCAAACAAGTTATATCGATGAACAAGATCATATTTTGATTATCGAAAGAGGCAGATGAACAAATTCTAAATATATGTGATTAAAGTTCTAATAATTACATGATAATTTTTGATAAACTTTCATCATTGTTTTGATATATCGTACAAACATCAAACAGTGCGTCCTTTTTAGAAAGTCAACTTTAAGAAAAGGTAAATTAAACATATCACAATTAAACATTTCTATACATGACAGTGATAATTAATACCTAACGGTATTTAATCCTCAGAACATCATACAGTTAAATACTTGTACATTCGTAATTCAGCATAGGATAATAATAATAAATTATAAAGTAAAAACTTAGGTGATAATTTTCCAAAACGATCCATCGTTTCTGGGTTGAAGTAGATTTGATGTTAAATAGACTACGATGAAAATATCATAGTTAACAGTGCTGCTAAAAAGGGTTGAATCATTGGTCTGCATTATAAAGTTGAATGTAGCTATTTATTTGTCAACAAAAGACTGGCAAGATTGTGTTTATAACGTGTCCAGACAAGCCGTGTGGGCGACAAATCACATTAATAACCAATATCAATATTTGATTTTATAATGAAACAATTCTCGACAGACACAATATTGAAAGCGGATTGCATTCCAACAGACTTTTCAGTCGCCCAGTAAATTATTATTTTTTTCCTTCTATTTGCCATCTCGTATCTACCCATATTAGTTTATTTAAGGCAGCATAAAACTCCAAATAGTTAAAAATAACAACTTTGTAGCAAAATCAGGATAATTTCCGAAATCAAAAACTGTTTTAAACTAGTCAATATATTTTTTTCTCTAAATGACAATAATGTCTTTCTGGGAATGTATTGTTGTCTACAAGAAACATGACACCTTTACCTAACAAAGTCTAAATTTCATCTAAAAACAACATAGTTTTTCATTCAGATTACTATAAGTAACTTAACCGCTTTCTTACTTTATCCCTAGTTATGTGGGTTTTGACTGAAATAAACCTAGTGTACACATCGAAAGCTTGGTTTCACTATGAGTTACATGACCGAAACCAACATTTCACTTGAACAGATAATTTGGGTTAATTATTTCCATTATAGTTAGAGTTCACTTTATATTTATTACAAAAACCTTAATAGCAAATCGAAATTTATTTATTCTCTACAGCTGGGGTTATTAAAAATTATTTTTTAAAATTGTCTTTCTTAACATAAAGTTGATTGGATGATGAGGAAAACTAGGCTGGTAAATACCTAGATGATCTCTGGTCTGTCAGCATATTAATCGACCCAGTGGTTTCAAAAATGTTGAATACGTAGTATGGTGAATTTTAATATGGCATATGCTCATTTCAAGAGGTAGTTAAAAAATAGAAAAAGTAGAAAGACGTAAAATTAAAATTACAAAATCCATAAAAATAAAGACACAACAATATTTCATTACTAAGAAGTTTAAAAAAATTAAATGCTTAGCAGCTTAGATTTGTGGAATGAAATTCAATACAGTTCAGAAATTTACATTTTGAAACAGTATATTTTTTATTTTGCATGACTCGGAAAAAACCATATCACCCTTACAACAATTTGAGCATGTCTTTTATTCCACTAATTTACTACAACAACAACAACAAAATAAATAAGAAATGACCGATGATCGTTCTAAAAAAGTAGATGTAGTCATAATGAATGTCACAGTCGTCAAATATTGTTAACATCGTTGCCTATGTAACAGAATATATTATTCGTGACGAATACTGCATATCTGCATATATCTCCCCAAAAATATAATCTCTGATTTTTATTTATATACAGCAATTACCAAAAAATTTATAGCAGTATTTTTTCGCTGTCAAATAAGTTAAGGTAATTAGGTCTGTGTTTCGCGTTAATGCGCACGACATATTTGAAAATGGAGGTCTTTAAGCGTTAAAAAAGATTTAAAATCCTGATGACAAGTCTATTCAATATTGTGTAGTAGATGGAGTCTTTTTGCCTTTGGGTTTGTTTTGTCATTTTGGAAAATAGCTGGATATCTCTCGTAAGTGTTCTACTCTGGACAAGAGTTTATAATGAGACTTGAAACGGAGATATTTATTTCATAACACCATAGAATAATGAATGAGATCGTCAGCTTCCCCGATATTGGCAGTATTCAAACCTAAATTATTCCGTCGAGCCATACTAATATAGTTACCCTTTGAAAATTTAACGGCTTGTGTGATCAATGATTGCTCTAAAAGTTTGTAGGTCAGTTATAAGATTTGATTTGTAAATATATTGTAAATTACCAACTAAATTACAATTAAATTAATGAATTGCACTTTTTATGCAACTGCACGGGTACTTTCCGTGTTTTCAGTTGCTGACCGTCCAAAAGCTGTCAATAAATACCACATTGGTTTGAAAGCGGCATGTCAAGCATTCTAATCTTTTTTCTGTCGAAAAAAATGAAAATTCCACGGCAGTTGCCAATTTGGACCAATCTGATTAAAATCAGATCTGAGTTAAATCGGTTACTATATTCTCAAACCAAGATCCCCCATTTCACTTTCTGTTCCAATGAAATATTTTATGTTATCAAATGAATTCTCAGCTTCCTAGATTTTGGAAGCAGTCGCATAACACATCCCGAGGATCCCGAAAAGGTAATAAAATAGAAATTAGAATAGGACGTCGTGAGACATATTTAGCATTTTAACCAAGATCTGATTTTAATAAGATTTTATTAGACCGCCTCGGTGGTGTAATGTTAGCGTGCTCGCCTCGAGTGCGGAAGGTCGTGGGTTCGATCCCCGGCCGGGTCAAACCAAAGACATTAAAATTGG
>JAULBM010030722.1:0-11067 GCA_032357055.1 Geukensia granosissima
AATATAAAAAACCTAACCTGCATGGTTTCAGAATAAAATGTGACAGAAATTTCTAACATGAAAAAATTGTCGAAGTCTTGGCAAACAGGAAGTGGAAAGTTACCAACTAATTGCATTACACTATACACTTCACAATACCAAATGACTGTGCCAAATATCATGAAGTTAGCTTGCATGGTTGCTGAGAAAAATGTGACAGAAATTTTCCAACATAAGAAAATAGTCAAAGTCTCAGCAAACAGGAAATGGATAAGCGACTGACTTGAAATTGCCTCACACAAATAACACTTCCCTATATCAAAGGTCTGTGCCAAATATCAGGAAGCTAACTTGTATGCTTTCTGAGAAAAATGTGACAAATTTTCCAACATGAGAAAATAGTCAGTCTCAGCAAACATTGGATAAGCGACTGACTTGAAACTACCTTACTCAATACACTTTCCCTTACCGAAGCTCTCTGCCAAATATCAGGAAGCTTACTTGCATGGTTGCTGGGAAATGTGATGTGGTGACACAATGAGAAAAATAAATAATTAAGGCATTTTATACAAATGAATGATCACAACATGTCAATCAAAATTTATTGTTTCTCTCCTCAAGATCGTTTCTGAAATGAAAATTGAGGTTATAATCCTACCCTATATCCAGAGAACCCATCTGTGTTTATTAAATCAAAACATACTATTTCATTCTTAAATTACTATATAATTACAGTGGCAAAATAATGTAAATAGCCAAACTAACGTCACACCACATATCACCTCATTATCAGATGGAAAATATGCATGCTAGGTCAATCAAGGTTAAGCTTGTAAATTAATGCTCTTATCAGACTCCCTGGTGACTTACACACATAATTGTAGTAGTTTCCTTGTATTATAAGATGGCAGGATTCATTCAAAGTAAATTTTTGTGTGGTGTCCAGACACCTTTAAGGTTATTGTGCAATATACTTACCCATGCTTTTATAGGTCTTTTGATGTGTTAAATGATTCACAAATTTTATGTGCGCACTGGCTATTTTCAGTTTTCTTTGATGTTTGGAGGTCATCTGCATACTGATAATTATAAGACTATATAAAGTCATGCGCAGCTGCATTGCGCATGAATTCAGTCGGTGAAAATTTGCTCGATTTTTTAAATCCATGAATGAGTCGCACAGACAACTAATGATAGACAAATTACAACTAAATATGTTTTGATGAGATTTTAAAACCAACAAATAACTTGAACTTAAAGATTTAAGATTTCTTGCAATGTTTATTTGGCAGAAATTCCCTGAAAACGATTTATTAACATGAATGACGTCCAGACACCAAAGGGACATATTTTAATTTCGGTTGGTTTATATAACTAATCAGAAAGACGATTTATTCGTGTATTTCCTAATGCGGCGGCAACGGTGGTTTAGCTTGACAATGGTATGACAGTTTCTACCTTTATCAGACGAATTAACTTAGATATTCATTCCTCTACATAATACTGAATAGAAAAAATATTCTTCCTTTGCTATGCAATAGCTGATATCGAAATTCACTACGGATTATTGTGCTATAGATTTACAATAGAAGTCAATGCCCGCTTCAACTAAAGATATGAACAAAGCAGCACATAAAGGCTGAATAATGTTTATACTTTTTTGCAATGTTTTGTTCTCGGACTTCCTTGTTTTTTTGGTTATTATGCTACTAATGAGGGGTTACTGCTTGAACTGTATATACAGCATATCAAAACTCACTATTTTTATTTAACATTAGTAAACTTTTAATTTGAAACCGATGGCCTGAGCCGATTTCTTTTCTGTTGGGCAAGAGGTCCTAGGGTATTCACTAAACCAGCTGTAAGACTTGTCTGGCATGGATTAAAGAATCATCCCAAATTTTAAATTCCGACCGATTTTGATTTTCAAAAATATATTTTGGTCTGAAGGTAGAGTGCTGAAGATCTTTCCTTCGATCCTCAACCTAGTAGAATGCATGATATTGAAACCGGTATTAATGCCTTAGCTCAACATGCAGCATTTTGGAACGAAGAAAAGCCTAGTCGGTTCACAGAATAATGGATCTTGATAAGTTGTTTTTGCTGCATGATAAGGGAGCATCTTTCAGTCTGTAGCTCAGCATCCCAGCCTTGTACATTACAAATCATTTAATTTATTCGTCAAGCATGAGGATTTGCCGCTTCTGAAGGTCATTTAATCATTATACATGTACATAATTTACCTTTACTTGGCACCACGATTACGATTTAATAGTCGTTAAAAGGGTTTAAACACACACGACAAGTCTTAACGTGTCCCTCCGGACAAATTGTGAATTTAAAGATCATCCACAACCAGAGACGCTACTTTAAGAGAACTAGTGCTTCCAAGACGGATATACATGTACCTATTCTTTCCCTAATACACTTTCCAAATTTTGAGTTCGTTCGAGTGTTATCCATCCCACTCAAACAAACAGATTTTCAACCTGACGTCGAAGAAACTAAAAGGCCTATTTCGAAACCCCTTCCGTCCTCGTGGGTGAGGGGTGGCAGTTAATGTAATTTACAGTATAATACTTATGCAAGAAATCAAATTTAAAAACGACAGAGATGTCATACTACCTTAGTATTTTAGTAAATATTTTCAACACCTTAGTACACTTAGTGTATTATCTAAAAGTGAGGTCGAAGGAAATACTATCAATGTTGTTACTTTTCCTTCAATATTTTCTGGCATTAACTAACATATTCAAACTGGCATTTTTTAGTGAAAATCCATAATTCACCATAAACTGTACGAACCGTCGTAAACAATGTAGTATATCATTCACAATGTCAATGAAGTTCCATTAGGATAATTGTAAGTGCAGATATGTTAGTTACATTTTTACATGGCAGAGATACATGTATGTTTTTGTTTGGAATAAAAATTAACTAGAAGAATAGCTATGAAACCAGACCTTAACGGCTTTCGATTGATATTTAATGATGTTTGGTGTAACAAATTATTATGTTTACTAAATGTTTACTGGGGTTCTGCATCTGTTTTTATTACTTGCAATTACGCTGACAGAAATTTAATCATTGCGGCTGGTTTTGTGGTAAAAAGTCAGATAACTTGCATCATCGATTTAAATTTGCTGTTAAAGATTATGTTTGCTATTTATTTTCATTTCCAAAAAAAATATGTTTGGCAAAACTTCAATTATATAAAAATTTTTAGCTCTTTTACACTTATTTAAAACCAAATATCAAACATAAAGATCAATTCTTAACGGCAATGACAAAATACCAACCTAATGCAATTAAAAACCAATTTAAACATTTTTTGTAAAATTTTTATTAAATATTGTGAAATAGAAATCTTTATATATTCATAACAAGTGTTTTTTTTTTCTTAATTATTTTTGTTGATTGAAAACAGACCATAATTGAAACTGATAGTTAAACACTGAATAATGAGCCAATCAGATCCAATAATACAGGAGCTCGCTCTTTTTGTGCATGTTTTTACCGTCGGGTTTTCTCCATTAAATTATATATGTCCAGAAAGTAAAAATTGTATTTAACAGGTAAAAGACGAAAAACAAAATTACCAATGTTAAATAAATTATGGTTATTTTTCACATTTTTTCCCAGAGCACGTTATTTTGAAACCACTAGGCTGATGCCTCTGCTTGCAAACCAGAGTTTTCCAAGGGTGTTTACCAGCCTAGTTGTCAGACTTCTCCGACATGAAATTTATCAAACATATAGTTTAACAGAAATTGGCTGCATTTGTTAAAATTATAAAGCACTGAAAATGCGGAATTTCTTCAAAAAGTACTGCAGTTAGAAGTTGTCCCTGCCGCCGTATTTTAGCTTCACATTTCTTTTTTTATTCGAGTGTTCGGGCTTCTTTTGCATTTTTGGATCTTGGAATTGTTATGTTTTTATTACTATGCTACTGATTTAAGGTTACTCATTGAAATGTACAAAAGACGTATCATAATTCTCCATATTTATTCAACACAGGCAATTTTGTATTTTGAAATCACTTGGCCGATGCTTTTGCTAGTGGACAGCAGTTACCCATGGTATTCAACAGCCCAGTTGTTACACATGTGTGACATAAAATTAATCAAACAAAATTTTACAGAAATTTGCTCCATTTGTTAAAATTCTAAAGCACTGAACATACGAAAAGACCTCAAAAAGTATTGCAATTAGCACTATGCCGTCGGATTTGGCTTCCACATCGATTTTTTTTTTAATTTGACTGCGTTTTTGGTATGTTTTGATTGTAAACTTGCCACCCATTGGTTCTAATGCTACGGATGAGAGGTTACTGCTTGCAATGTACATACACATGTAGCATAACTAAATTCTCCATATTTATTCAAACTTGTTAATTTGTATTCTGACACTACTCCTGTTTTGAAAAGAAGTTCGTTTTCACCGTTTGTACATTTCGAGTTTGTTTATTAATTGAGACTATGCACTTTAGATTTCTTGCATGGATATCAAGCAGGTCGAGTCGACGTTCCTTAGTTTCAAAACCGATGACTTAAATCTTTTCTTCACAATGCTTGTTAGCAGCAAACCTTTATCGTGCAGTCCAGATAGAAAAAAATCAAACTTCGATATCTCTCATTACTGCTTATTGAAAAATGACTGCAAATGAAAGTAATTGCTGAATCAAACATAAGTAATTGTTTGACATATTCATGTTATTCAATCCTTTTGTATTATCAGTTCCTGATAATGACAAAGCGTTGTGATCCGGTCAACATTGTTTCCATATTGACAATAAAAATAGAAGTTACTGCCAAAATTTGTTTTAGACAAACACAAATTGACTAGATGAATTAGGACCATTTGGTCCCTAGCGTGTCTGTTGAAGGATAATCCAGAAAAGCTCTTTACACGCATTTAAATTTGGCTAATAAATAATTGTTAAAAAAAACTTTCTGGACAATTTTCAAACTCTTTCATTCAAAACAGAGGTATCGAAGGCCAACAGTATATTGCTTAATCACTTATTTTGCAGGAAACCGAGATTAAGGTCTGTACTGGACAACCTAAATGTAAAACATGCTCATACCGTTATGACACCCTAAGACAGGACATTTATTAGGAAATAATGCGGTTTATAGGACAGACTCGCAGCATTTAAGTTTCTAAAGTTAGACAGTTAATGCTTCTAGATAAAACTTTTAGTTTTAATATTCATCCGTTCCACAGAAATCAATTCGACAGGATGATGTAGAGAAAAAGTTACATAATTTTAATCATACTACGTAATAGCTCCATTGAGATTACCGTTTTTAGAACTTTAACGGGAAAAATTTCTTTGATATGTTCAACCAGACACCTATTGGTCCTATTTATATCTTTATGAATTGTTCAGAAAAGTCACATCACATTAAAATAATTGGCTTGTTAAAAGTTTCATCTTGTTTGATAGATTATTTTTTCGATTTTTGGTAAAATTACAAAAATGCTGTTGTCTTACCCAAAATAATTTTATGGACTTTCCTGACAGGAATGTTAGACTTGCCGGTATATCAAATTTTTACTTTTCGAGTATGACATTCGGTATTTTAAACAAATATAACGACACTAATTGAGTTGCTTCAGTAATGAAATCATTATATATCTTGGGATGGTATGGGTTTGAAGTCCAGCCATGATTTGTTGATTTCTTATTAGATTTGTTAGGTTGGAAGAAACGATATACCTAGATTTTGAACTTTCAGACGATTCTTGTTGAAATGCAGTTTTGACCCCATGACATTTACTCATATGTTTTCATAACAGTAATATTGCTTTTTTAGCATAAAAATGAATAAAATAATAACATACACATGTATGTGGTTGAGAAAAAATTGTCCACCAACATGATAAAAAAATAATACTTACAGGCCATTACTCGAGACTAAAACTATACTCTATGTCAGAATTTGTTAGAACGGGTAAAAACGTTATGAAAGAAAAATTGTCTGCCGTATTCTTTTAAAACAACATTTATTTTGTAGATTGAAAAAAGTGCAAGTAAGTTGCAATAATACTTTTTAGCAATCAAGATGTATTTTAAGCAGCGCCAGATTTTAAATTCTCTACGGGTGTTTTACATTGTAAATTTAGCCATTTGTTTGCCGGAAGTGGCTCTTTGCACGCACTAGCACGAGACCGGGAGTATACATTGCCAAAGCTACGAAATAATTAAGTAATTAAACTAGAATACGATAACTTGTAAAAATCGTTTGAGGCGCACCTGAATGAAAATTTAAGAGTGATTCTTCTTATATGAATCGCAAGAGAAGGTCGTAAAAAGAAATGTGCGTATTTTATAAAAATTACCTTATCTAGGTCAAAATTAAGCGCTCCCGCCCAAAACGAAGATGGCCGACCCTCAATGTTAAATCTCCGTAGAGAAATTCAGGGGCAGATAATAGTACGTTAAACGTTATTTCATAGCTTAAAACAAACCGTTAACTGATGGATAATTCTTTCTTTTGATTAAAAATAAATACAAAGGCAGAAATCACAAATAATTTTACAAAGCTTGAAAATCACACTCCACAAAAGCCTGACACAGAGTATAGTTTTTGGTCAAAAGAAAGTATTGTCAGTCTGTGATAATCTTGTCTGATAACCAAATAAAAAATGAATAATTAAAAAAATTAGCAGATATAGAAAAAGAGGTTGTTTTACGAAATGTTCAATTATCCATATGAAAAAGAAAAAAGTGTAAGAAAAAATGTTATGGTTTAAAAGACAATAAAAACTTTTGGTCAGGGACTATTTACATTGGGTAGGTAGGGAGAGGGAAAACAAACAACTTTGGATATTGTTTTGCAGTGTGCTGTCAGCATCATGATGGTGATAGCTTAATTATAATAGAAATTTAAAAAAAAAAATGTAATAAGTTATGTATTTGAAAATAGCATATTTGTAATGTTTAAAATGGTATCCTTTTGTGAAATAATTTGATGTATAAGGATATAAAATCTTAGTTCATCTGGACTGCTTTAAGCTGTAAATATTTTTTCCAGGTGATTCAAGTTCTATAGTTTGTTAATTTCTTTCCATCAGCCTGAATATGGTAGTTTATGTAGTTCAGCTCAAAATTCGGTAATTAACTTACAAAAAATGAACAGTCCAGACACACATCAAGGAATCTTTTCAATTCTAAGAAAGAAAAAAAAACATCCCACAATCCCTCAAGAATTCCTCCATTTTGCTTACATAAAATTTATCATTTTGATTTAATCAAAATTACACTACTGATCGGATCTGTGAAAAATGAGCAAGCATCAGTGATAGTGTGATAAAATATTGGGTTTTCCCCAATCTTTATCAGATAATGAAATAAGAGTTTTATGAAGAAAATCTTCTTACTTGTTACAAAACACTTTGAAGCAATGGTAAAATAAAATATCAAATACATTGGGATGTTATGGGTAATTTACCCCAGTTAAAAATATTTTATAATTTTCGTTGCATAACTAATTTTCATTGCATAATTAGTCTACACTTATCCCTTTTGTAATAAAATTCTATAAAAGGAACATTAATATATAATAATTATGATGAAATTGTTCTTGATTTAGGTGCAGGTAAAATTCCAGGTAAAAATTTCTTGTGAATTACATCATTGGAATGATGAAGAAGCTAGAAAAAACTCTACTATTCCAGGGACATTTTGCCAGTAGAAATTATAAACTATTTATAAGATGATGTTTATCACAAAATTAACACATATCTGTATAGATTTCTTGTCAGTATCCAAGCATTTTGCTATGCACCATATTGATCTCTCAACCCACAGAAATGATCCACCATGTTCACCCGCTTGGCAGATAGGGGAGCCCTGGCCTTTTGTCATAATATGGAAAGCCTGCCTAGGGACCATAGTGGGTAACGTGTGGAGAATGCCATGCTCCATGCCTGTAAAAGATCCCTTTTTGTAGATTTTCAAAAAAGAAGGCTTGTACTGCTGCAAAAGGCAAAAATCCCTCCCATTTTCAGTGGAAGACAAAAGCTTTTACCCTGTTATATACCACCCAACACTTACATAAGAAAATTTTGATAGTTGTTGAACTTGTTCCTGTCCTGAATATGCATGAAATATTTGCCACTGGACGTTAAGCAAATCAACAATCAGTCCTAGCATTTGTCACAGAAGGCAACTCTTGTGGTTACTTTTTCAGGCTGTTGTAGTGACACTATCAATTGAGGTCACCATGAACCCGTAGTCGGTACCATTGGTATACAGAAGCATCTGTCAGGTCACTCCCATCCTTATGTCCCACACAACTACATATTTCTGAATGAATTTTCATACCACCACAAAGACAGTTTGTGGATCATATAGGAACCACCCTGTTTCTGCATCTACTCATAAAACCATTCAGTAGATTTCAATTAGATTTTACATGGACATTAGATACAATGTGTAGATATGCACGTAGGAAGGAATTTCATCTAGTCTCACTTCAATGGCAGATAATCCATGAGGGAAAGGGGGATATTTTTTGTGAGTTTTGATCACAGTGCATGTAGAGCTTGTTGAAAAACCCAGTTACTTATTTATTTAAATGAGAAAAAGATTGTATTTGTGTTCCAATTATGCAGTAGTATATTATGAAATTCAGTATCATTAACAATGTCAGTAATAAGCACTCTCTTATTATTTTCCCATCCCCAAGGTCGGCCGGGGTATAGAAATAGGTCATTCAGTTTCTCTACCTGCAGGTAGAACCCCTGCTAATGGGGCATCCGTTAGTTCGAGCGAGATGTATAAATACTCGAACTCCCCTTCTCAAAGGTTGTGCCGGGGAAAGAATAGGCACCAGGTATCTCTGTCCTGGAGGCACTAGTCCTCTAAAAGGGGTGTTCCTGATTGTAGGGAATGTATGAATGGACAATCCATCAAGAGGGAGACATTAAAGACACCCCATCTTTAAGAAATGCCACGTCTTAAGCACGTTAAAGACCCCTTGTACCAGCTCATTTTGAGTGGTCAGAAGGCGGCCAGTTATAAGGCTAAATTTTCCGCCCCTATCCAACCCGCAATTTTTCCAGTGGCAATCTAAAAGTCTCTTCTTACCGGTCCCTTGCTCACAGTCTACATATCGATTTCTTGTTGGACTAGTTTTTGTTCTGAATATGCATGAAATATTTGCCACTGGATGTTAAACAACAATCAATCAATAGTTATATTTATACCCTGTAAGCAAAATAGACAAGATTATGAATGGTTACACATTTTGTATTTTTGGGGGTCTTTTACAGCTTCCCTTATAGTTTGGACTCCAGTTAATTATTGAAGGCCTTAATGGGACCTGTAAAAGTTTTATTTTGACTGTTACATTTGGTGGATGGCTGTCTCATGGACAATATTTACACATCTCCTATTTTTATATTTTAAATTTGTCGAAATGGTTATATATGGCCTAAAATAAAATATTGTTTGCTTGCTGCTTACCGACCGACCCTGAAAAATCGGCCCGACTGTCAAAATTTTATTGTGCCTATTTTAAAATTTTTTTTTTTTATTAAATCCGGATATTCCAGTTACCGCCGGTATCATTTATTCTGCAAACTCTCATCACTGTTGATAAAATAAAATGTTTTTCCTACATACCGACCCTACACTCTGAAAGTACAGTCGGAAACAGCAAACATATTTTTAAGGTAGGCCTATTTGTAAATCTTTTGTTTTTTTTTTATTTCTCAAATTTATGAAATTGATTCTTTTGTCATAAAAACTTGGTTTCTTTAGGCTTATGGGAAAAGCCAAACTAAAATGAAGATATTTCATTATAAAAAACTTAAGTCCTCTAAGTATTCTATATTTATTGATATTTAGAAACAAACCTATCAAATGTCAAAAACCTTGAGTGGAATAATATCTCTAATTGTCAACTTATTTCCTGGAAAATTTGGCTTCTGGCAACAACAGATATTTGATCATTTATCTGAAATTCCAATTTCAAATTATTACTTGTAAAATTAGAAGCATCCCTGGTTGTGGGGGTGTATAAATTCACAATCTGTCCAGAGGGAGACGTAAAAGATGACCCATGTTTAGGAAATGCCACTTCCTGAGCATGCTAACGACACGTGTAACATCTCATTTTGAGTGGTCAGTAGGCAGCCAGTTACATGGCTTAATGTTATGCCCCTATCCAACCCGCAATTTTTCAAGTGGCAATCTAAAACTAATTGTTGTCCCTCCTTACCGGTCCCTTGCTCACAATCTACATATTGATTAATTGTTTGTTAACTTGTTTCCATCCTGAATATGCATGAAATATCTGGCACTGGACGTTAAGCAACACTCAATCAATCAATCAATCAAAAATGGATTTGTTTGTCATAAAAACTAGGTTTCTTTAGGTATTAATTGGTATTGTCAAACTAAAATAAGGATATTGCTTCAAAAAACACCTTATAAGTCCTCTTAGACTTCTATATTTATTGACATTTCAAAACAGACCTATCAAATGTCAAAAACCTTGCCTAGAATAATATCTCTAATTGTCAACTTATTTCCTGGAAAATTTGGCTTCAGGAAACAACAGATATTTGATCATATATCTGAAAATCCAATTTCAAATTGTTGTAACTTGTAAAATGATATTTAATTAAAAGATTCTAATGAAAATTATTTTTTACCATAATTATAAGCAATTTAACTCCTTTTAGAAATCTTAGATATTAATATTATTATCGAACACTTATTGAAAAACGAACCACTTTGCTTAAAAGGAAGTACTCCTTGACATTCAGTTGTTTTTGCACATGTGTTGTTATGTCATTTCCTATGTTAGCATAACTCAACAGTTGTTAAAATTTATCAAAAACGTCTTCTGTGCAACTTAAGGTATCCGGACCATTAGTAAAAATGTTGTCAAACATTTTAATTCTTATTATTTAGAGGGAATTGTGAATCGTTTCGTTGATAAAAAAATATAATTTTTCAGATATATAAATCATCTGTAAACCTGTTTTAATTATCAAACAGAGGTAAAACGTGTCCTGGTGGACACAGATGCCCCCGCTTGGCAAACAGGAAGTAGATGGACGACAGATCTG
>JAULBM010030733.1:0-11067 GCA_032357055.1 Geukensia granosissima
TATTTAAAAAAAAAAATAAAATACCCAGTCTTCACACTAAACTTTTAACTTACAGGCCCTTCACTACCATCATTTCTACAGGATTTTAAAAACATTTTCCAAAGTTTATGGCAATTTTGTCAACTCATATTGGCAATCTGTCAATATTTTCAAATAGATTTTTCATTACGAGACTTCAATGAAACAAACGCTTATACGACTTTAACCTTGACATCCGGTTCCAAAGTACTAAGTAGTTCTACGCAATCATAGGAGGTTCTTACCAGAACAGAACAGAACAGGTTCTTATCAGACCGGGATCAGTTTATCGAAATATCACGTCACATTACATTATAATTAGACAAGTTTAATTTGTCAAACGTAGTTCTACAGTAATGAAAAACAGAGAACGAACTTCAAAATTTCAGAATTTTTTTTACACGCCCGATGGATGTCTAAAGACCAAGATTTAACATGGCCAACCGCAATTTAACACGCCTCGGGCATTGGACTACCAGCTAATTTTGAAGACTGAATACCATACCTTCAACAGAATCTATCTATTGTTACAATTAAAAAATTCCTTTCCTAGGTTTTAGTGTATTTTTTCATGGATTATTCCTCATTATAATGGATATCATAATTGGAAGAAAAATAATTCTGAATGAAAATTTTATAAACTTGAAAAGTATTTGGCTTTTGAATATTTGTTTTAAACATAAGTCAGATATGGATCTTGTCTTATTGGCATATATATAATATTCTGTCTTTTAAATAATGAACTAAATTGCTAATGTGAAGGCAAGAAAAAGCACCATACTAGTCTAAGCACAATGAGAAATACAGTGATTAACTCCCTGTAACAATAAATAGCAAACAAGCTGATAATTCATAATTTGCATGTGAAAACATTAATATGCAAAACAAAATCATCTCCCTTTATTCTATTAGTGTTAATTCGCTACAGTGAGGCATTCCACTGAGGTTTCTCATTAATTCTGTGGCCTTAAAATGACCTTGTGACCCTGCAGCCTTTAAATGACCCTGTGGCCTCAAAATGACCTTGTGACCCTAAGAATTTTACAGCTTCTTCTTCTACAAAGAGACAGTAAACTAATTTCTTTAAAATGAAACAAAGTATTGAAGACCTGTGAAAGATGATATTGAAATGTGATTTGATATTTTCAGAAGAACATATAGAGATGATATGAATTTTTCATGGATTGAAAAGTATTTCTTTCTACCGAATATTCCATTTAAATGGGTGTGTTTGGAAAGGAGGGAAATTTTTTTGACCCACATTGTAAATCATCACTGGTTACTGCCCATCAGAAGGAAAACAGTCAGCAAGCTGCTGGGGATTTTTGGAACCTTACTTCATTCCAGTGCATATTTTGATGGAATACTCCTTATAAATATATACAAAATACAAAAAAAGACTTTTTATCTTAGCACATTCACTCTACTTGATAATAAAGTTAATGAGAAATTATACTATATTTGTGTAGCTATTTAATAAAACATGAAATTCATCATAGGTCTTATGGCACTCATAACATTTTCATATGGGACTCAAAAACCCAAACATTTCTGAGCACTATAAAAAAATAACTTTAACCATGACCTTTTAACCAATAGCCATGAAATTAATAAGGTTACTTCTTCATTTTAAATGTATAAAGTTAGTTTTTGTCACATACAATGTAGTTGACCCAGAAATATTTTGTTTTTTTTGTCAAAGATTTGGTGTGACCTTGACTTCAAATTAATATAACTCTTAGCTCTTTCAAACATCAATTTCTTTTAGGTTTCATTTTTTCTGCTTGTTTATCTATGAGATGTCACCTGCTAACCTTTCACAAAGAATATCATAAAAGAATTTTTAGATACAAAGGAGCAGACGGAAATCATTAAATCAGTAGGCAGACAAGGCTGTGACCAACAAAAAAGAAATAGAAGACAAACAAAGTAAGCACAACACTACATTGAAAACTAAAGCTAGAGCAACAGAAACCCTACAGAAAACAGGGTGAGTTCAGGAGTTTCTGAAGGGTAAGCAACTCCTGCTCCACTAGTGGCACCTGTCAAGTTACTCAGTAGAAACAGCCAGTGTAAAATTTATCAGCATGTAATCATTAACATGTTACAGGTAAGTCTTTCGCCTGCTTTTTGAAACGGTCACACAGAGAGCTGAATTTTCCATTCCAGAGATTCTGGTAACTTTTTACAAACCACCAACCTCTCAACCCTGCTCACCAAAATATCATACTGGAAAAATTAGTAAAATATATTGAACATTTGAACACAAACAATTATAAATACTTAAAAATCTTAATTTTTAAAACATATCACATTTAACATATATTTTAATATCATATTCTAATACAAATAAAACTTCATAATTTTTTTAAATACATATAAAATTTGAAAATTGTTAACACTGACTGTTGATGTTAAAAAGAACAATTAAGAAGAAATTCAGTACAATGTGTACTTCAAATTTTAAATGTTAGTAATAATATTTTTCATGGCAAGTATAATTGAGATACTTAAAACAAGGTTTTGAATGACTTCTTTCCATATTTATAGATAATTTCAGCTGTTAGAAGTATATAACCATATAGCGGAAAAGGTTAGGTCCTAATTTTTCGAGATTTTCATACAGTTGTGAACCAAAAGTTACAAAATTGTGAAATTAAAGTTTTGTTCATATCCTGCTTTTATGAAAATTCAAAAAATTGTTTACTTTCACAAAAAACCCACAATAGGGTATTTGCTGATACACACAATCAATTCATATCTAGAACCTAGAGAAGCATTGTTACTAAACTTTACACCCACACTGAATCATGGAATGAAATCCACATCAAGTAGACATCAGCTATAGTATAACATGAATTTCGGATAAAAAATCAACCATAAAGAAATGGCTAAACCAACTGTATAGTTCTTGCATTGAAGAACAACATCAAAACTGACAGAGTTTAAAAATGAGCAGTTTCCCCAGAGCCACCACCAGCTCTCTTCAAAAACCCCTGCATTAAATCAATAGGTAATGGGAAAATAATCGTGGAATTCTTTTCTGCAGAAATTGTATTCAGCGTCTGGAGGTATCGGAGTTGTATTGCTCCTGGCGATTCTGCCATGACATCAGCTGCTTCTTTCAATGCACGTGAGGCTTTTTGTTCACCCTCGGCAGCGATCACCTGTAAAATAAAATGAGCTCAAATTTTTCTGACACTTCTCTAATGTAACCTAAACCTGGCAAAAATTTTCATACATGTAACAGAATTTCTCAGAGAGTAAGTGAAAATTAGATGGATAGAAGCTAAAGTTCTTATGTCACAGCTGATGTACTAAGGAAGATATTAGGGTAAATATCAAAGAGATCAAAGTCAAGATAAGGGATGAATATCAAAGAGATCAAACTCAATCTCCATTAAAAACAGAGGAACTGTTGAATCTAGAATTACCTACAAGGCTTTCAACAATGGTTGATATAGACTGTCCCAAACAAATAAAAGGTTTCTACATAAGATTAAGGGGGAACCCAACACCATCACAAAAATAAATTCCACTCGTTTAATTTTCTTTATATTTTGTTAAGACATTTACTTTGATGAAAGATGGAAAAGATGAAAATTTCAAGAAATTTTAACCACACATTTATCTGGAATTATTTCAATATAATATAGTAATTTCAGCATCAACAATTTTGCTCACTGAAATGCATTAATTTTAATATAAAATGATACTTGATTAAAACGTTTAGATGATCTTACAGAGTTATTTCTCTTAGGTGTTGGGTACCCCCTTAATTCTGTCTGATATAAATGTAATACGATGGAAAATATTTTTTTATCTCTTAGCTCAATTATTCCTGGATTTTTACAGATAAACAAACAGATAAAGGAATTCATCCCCCTGATTAGCTTTACAAAAATGACATACATAATTCCGGTATTTCCACCCAAAGACGATATTCATTTTTGAATCATGAATAAAATTTATCTCCACAGGAATTAGCTCTGTGTTAAACGAGTGATTTAATCAAGACTCATTGATATTAATCAATTTAGATTCATTTTACTCTTTTTCCTAATCTGTGTGATTTTTAACCTAGATTTAGATTAAATGCATGAAAATGTCTTGCGCGTTTCAAACTTTTAGTTTAGAATGAATTGGGCAAAGCTTATCGGTCCATGTTTTACAGTATACCAGGGGCATTTTACACTTAGTTATCTGTCCACGTCTTTCTTTGCGAGTTTTCTTTTAAATGTTGAAAATGTTTTTCTTTTTTTTTTTTTTTTTTGTTTGGTAGAAGCAGCGATGTTTGGCCTATAGGAAATTTACCCATGTTTCATTTATTGGGTTCACTTTGGCATGTTATGTTAGAAGTATTCAACTTATAATTTTGTTCGGTCGTGTAACAAAGCTTTTTTCTATGTCAATAATTTTTGGATAAATATTTTAGTTACTATGTAGTTTTAATGAATTTTTCTTCAGTTTAAAAAACGAATGGATAATTTAACAGTTTAAAATCCCTGTTTACAACCCATTTTGCTCGTTCTAACAACTCTTACATCTTGTCTGCCCTCTACAAGCATGGTTTTTGTTAAGTTTTCCGTATTGTTTTGATCCCGAACTTTAAATTGGAAGTTGAAATTCACAAAAGGTTATTGCAAAAATCGTTTTCAGATCGAGTTTTGATAGGAAACAAGAGAAAATCATCGTATTTTCATCGTCTATAATATTTCAGATATATAGCTTCCATATCCAGATCCCTTTGTGACCCATATTTATCCGTAAACCGAGAAAAGCCTGCATTGAAATGGTGTATGGAATGTCAGGACGCCATATGTACCGACTGCGCAGAAAATCATAAAATATACAAAGTACTAAAAAGTCATCATGTTGTGGACTTAGAGCAGAAAAAATCACATGAAGATATAGCTGATTTAACAAGCAGAAATTGTGAGAAACATCAAGGGTAGGTACTAGAATATTTCTGTGTGGACCATGACCAAGTCTGTTGTCGTGACTGTCTTCCTACAGCTCACAAGCTGTGCCAAAATACCATGTCACTTGATTCCGCCTCTAAGGGTGTCAAACAGTCGGTATGTTTCGTCGATTTAAATGTAAAGGTCGGTGCACTGGTAGATGCATTAGACAAGTTAAACGAGACAAAAAGTCGAGGATTAGAAGATTTAACTAAGGAAAGCGACATTGTTAAAGATCAGATAACAAGCATAAAAGAGGCGTTAATCAAGGATATCACCGATATGGAAACCAAATTATTAGTCAAATTAAATACGACCATCGCCGATCTAACCAACAAAATCAAAGATGGAACTGCAGATGATATCAAGATAAAGAAAGAAATTGCCACGTATCAGAAAAATATGATGTTCGCACAGGAGCATGCATCTGAGAAACAAACGTTTCTCTTTGTTCATGAAGTTAACAAAAAACTTCCACACATAGAAGAAGAGCTAAAATACATCTTATCCAAATCCAGAAATTTCAACATTGCTTTTAGACAGTCAGATGCTGTGCCATCGTTTGATAAATGTTTTGGAACCATAGAACTGAGAGAAGAACCATGCAATATCGTATATGCATCACCTACACAGCACCAAGCTCAAATACCTTTAGTGGTCACAGAAAATATCCAGTCGTTCGAGTTGGAAAAGAAAATTGACGTTCCAAGAAAAACTATCACTGCAATGGCCGTAACATCAGATAACACATTACTGTTGTGTTCATATGGTTTATTCGATAATGGAATATTAATGTACAATGAAAAATTTCAATACATAAACAGGATTAATATGTCTGCTGATCCATAGGATATTACAGTAAGACCTAACGAATCAACAGCCGTAGTGTCATTCCGCACTAAAGACATACAGTTTGTAGACGCAGTCAAATATTTTGCTGGCAAAAAAGTTACTTTAAGCGAGGTCGTAAGAGGCATAACTTCGACTGAAAACAACATTATTGTTGGTGGGAATGGAAAACTGTTTATTTTAGACCAAAATGGGAAACATATGCGTACTTTAAAGATAAATGGTGGTAGTATTTGTTACATTCACATTGGAACTAAAGGCGATTATTATTATACTGGCTATAATAGGCTTTACTGTGTTAAGCCAGATGGAAATGAAGTGTTTTCCTATTGTATCAAAGGAGAATCAAAAAAACAGAAATATGACCACCGATAATCAAGGAAATATCTACCTTGTTGGAAGTAACACAAGTACCATAGAGAGACTCTCCCCTGACGGTTCGTTTGACCGTACCATACTGAAGAAAGATAGTGGTATCAATGAACCTCTGGCAATATGTTTCAACCAACAACGCGACAGATTATATGTTTCTAATTACTGCGACCATTCAGTTTGTGTATATAAATGTAAATGAAACTGTTTTACGTACTACATGTACTTGTACATATTTCATTTTTAGTGATTGTAAATTTAAATTTGATTTTAAATCATGTGGCATATTTATACAAAAAGAAGTGATATGGAATACACGTCAGAAAAGACTGGTTGATTGATTGATGTTTTACATTCAGCAGGAAATATGTCATGCATTTTGAGGACAGAAACAAGTTAATAACCAATACACCATACGAGAGAGATTTGATGACAGGCAGTGGAATTTTTTGTCATGGAATGCTTAATTGGCACATTTTTGGTAGGGTGTGAAATGAAGGCTCTGCAACTGGCCAAAAACGGACCCCATAACGAGTTGTTGAAAATGGTTCTTTAACGTGCTGAGAGCGTGACTTTTCTCCCAAACCAGGACAGACAGTTTTACGTCACCTCCGAAGTTCTTCGGTTGAGAATTTATACATCCCACCAAACATACGGATGCCCCTTTACGAGGAGGTCTGCCTTCTGGTCGAGAAACCGATCACCCACTTTCCTATCCCCGGCTACTCTCGGGGTGGTTGAGTATTTTTACATCCCGCCCAAACAATGGACGCCCTTTTAGCAGAAATTTACCGCAGGCGGAGAAACCGAACGGCATATTCTTATACCCCGGTCGCCCTCAGGTTTGAGAAAAGATCAAATAGCATTCATACACTAACTGGAAAAAAACTCTTCAAAAACAATTTAAACGTCGTACACTGGGTGGAAACAAACTAATATAGTATTCATTAAGATGTTTATTTGTGTATACAAAGGATTTAAGATCGTGTGACAGAATAACAAGTTGTTGCGAAAATGCTGTTTAATGATAGTCTTTTGATAATTAATATTTTGCAAAAACTGTTCGCCATTTAGACAAAATGAAAGATTATACTTTGACCATTTTAAGAAGAATGTAACATTTTCTTAAAAATACTGAATTTTTAGAGGTGTTGTGTTCAAAATAGATATGATTGCACCAGAACATCACGAAGCATTTGTATTTTATAGATCTGTAATTGTGCAAAGTTTGGTTGTGATGGTTTTGTGCGATCTATATTAAAATCTACAAAATTTTGAAGTAATGTCTTAGTATTTTCAGATTTAAAGCAATTTCAATGTGCCATATGACCATTGTGAAACCAATTAAAATAACGTTCTGTTGGATTTTCTTTTTATAAACATTATTTAATACAAAAACAAAAAAATATAAGATAATAGATATTAGCCAATTTTCAGTTAACCCAAATTCTTGGAACAAAAATGTGCCTAATCGACCCCCGCCTTATATATTTGCTACAGATTTCACATTCAAGTCTAGTTCTAAACAACTGTTGTTCATACCAGACCCACCATATTTAAGTTATTATACTTATTATATTTAGTCTGTAGTTAGATCTTTGTGCTTTCTTCCCAGTTTGCTATATGTAATTTTACCACGAAATTATTTTTTGGTTGATTGACTCCGTTAAATCGAATACTGTCAAAAACAACGAGAAGCAGAGAATAGATCACTATCTTCCAAAACATGTTCAATCAGTGGAAACGACAAAATACTTTGTATTAAATGATATGTTGAAGACAGAAAAGTACTCATTCTGGTCTGAATTTAATTTAAAATATTAAAGAATTTACAAAACACCCTGTTGCCTTTGACAAAAAAAAAGTTTACCAATGTTGTACGAATATACAGAATTTTTTATTCTTCACAGACGTATCAGTAGCATTACAGCAGTACATAGGAGGCCCGAGATCCAAATTATGTAAAGAAAGTATTCATATCAAAACAGCTCAAAATCGACAGTCATATCCAGGATATCATGTGCAATACATGAAAGGAGGCCTCTTCCATATTCGACGCCAGTAAATCAACCATATGGGTGGGTTTATAAATAATGCAAGCCTGATACAATTTAAATATGATTAGAGTCAACAAAGAAAAAGGAAATGTGGTATGATTGTCTACGAGAAAGCCTTCCACGAAGTTTATAGCACATTTTCATGTATTTATTCTGATTATTATTTTTTTTTTCGCTTTTCGCTACTTTTTAAAAGTCTATGTAAAGACAGTTTACGATATATAATAAACAACTTTATTAACAATTATTGCACACATGTAGACTTTTCCAAAACGACACGGACAAACCGAAATATTTTCCTTTACAGGGTTATTTTCCTAATACCCAGAACCCTTGTTACATGTACCATATAAGCTCATAAACCGTAACAGATGGCTGATTGAATTATTGAAGATATATCTATATTGTCCCAGTATACACATTCGTTACTTTTTGGTCGAAGGCATACGATAAGTGTGCTAAGAGTTATTACCCTTGAAATAATTGACGAAACCACCTGGGATGTTAAAAAATGCCAAGTTTAAAGGTCAAATTTCAGGTCACATCGGCATTTTACCTTGCAAGTATCTGTTAAACTTGGAAACGGTAATAAATGGCTGATAACATGACCACAAAATGAGGACAATGTAAAAGATAAATTACCCGCGCAACCGTCCAGTGTCCATAGCAAACGAACATTCTTAAACTTTTATGGCTATGTATAGAAATGACATTTTTGTCCTTAGCAATCAGCCAGATTCCTAAGCAATAATTAGTTTTTAATTTTCCATGAATATGGTAATAAATTATTAAAGTAGGAGTCTCTCACTTTTTAACAAATTTAGAAAAATCCTTATAAAAATTCTTATAAAAAGCAACAGAGAAAAAGTTCCGGAAACTATTGTATATTTCGAAATTTTTATACATATTCTTAGTTTTCCTCCACTCGTATAGAAAATTGGAAAATGTTGTCGTTTTCCATTATAACAACATTTGCGCGCAGGATTTGTGAATTTCAGAAAAAGAAAAATATCTTAATTGAATTTATATCTATTGGCATATATGTATCCGTAGTGCCAGATAAAAATAACCATTGCGGAACCAGAAATGCAAGAATTTAGACGTCGTCGGAACTTTTTTTCATAAAAATCAGCAATTTTCACATGAGTACATGACAAACAACGACGCCTGAGATACATCGAACACCAAATTCTATTGCCGGTAAGATTGTTAAATCTCATTCCAAGTTTTAAACATAGCCAAAACATGACTCAATTCAGTGAATCGTACTTTAATGACATACCAATGTGTGTATTACATTTGTTAAATTGTGTCCAAAATTTTTGGGCCCAAAAATCATACGTAGGTTTTTTAAGACATCCAAATAGAAATAGAAAAAATTTTGAATGGCAAACATGTGCAGCTTAATATGCCTTACAAAATTATTTCCAATTTTAATGTCAAAGTCCCAAGCAACCACAAGTCTTTAGCACACATACATTTTTTACCTTTAGAGGCTATGAATTGCATAAAAATGATTTTTTAAAATTATAAATAACTTTCTCTAATTCTTTTGTAATTTTCACACTCCTCGACCGGTGTTGGAAATGTTTTTCTAATCCTCTAGAGGGTTGTTATTTCTCAGCTGATGATTGGCTAATTTTCAGACCTCGCGTGCTTCGCTTCACGAATTCAAAGACTTATCACGATCTTATTTCTTACCCTCGAGGGCTGAGCTTTCCAAAGACTCTTTCAGGTAGGTCGGAATTACTTTATTTTTAGGCTAATACATATGAAAATGCTGTAAAAATAAGTGGCATGTTTGTTTGTTTTGTACACGAGTTACGTCCCTTGTAACAAGGTCAACATAAAAGATGTTGCACGATCCTGCATCTGATAGTTTTTTTAACGATATTTTGATGCTTAAAAAAATGAGAGAAACAAAATCTTACATTATAAGCCGATGATTATCATATTTCTACAGTCTCGATAGTTAAACCTTAAAATTTCTCGGTAAACCTCGAAATTTTAATGTTTAACAATCTCGACTGTAGAAATATGATAATCAACGGCTTACAATGTAAGATTCTATATGATTTATTGTCTAAGCTTACATCATTTTAAGTTGGCACACCATATTAATGTTTCGCTCTTTGGATTTTTGAGTAAAAAATAGTGCCCAATAGTGCCCAATTTTTAAGAATAATAAAATATTAATCTTTCAAACTATAATACCACGGTTTCATGAAGTTAGATTTTATAAAATATGAAAATTTCTTGAAGAAATTTACGTGCACAAAGCTTTGGTACAATGAGCGTATTTCTTAAGCCTAGTACTATTTGGTTTTTCTCTTTAATTCATAAATTGCATTTTTCCTCTTAGTGTTTTCTATTTGAATCTTATTGTGTTGTGTTTCTGATTCATGTCTGTGATTTAAAACCGGTAACAAAACCAAAAAATAAAATAAAAAAACCTTAAAACAGTTTAAAACAAATACCTATCACTCTAAATATCATATTGATGAGCAAATTTCTTCCACAGTTTAACTGATCGAAAGTCTGGGTCGTAAACCTGTATGTGCTGGTCGGCTAAATCAACCCCGCCCATTTTTCTATTGTATTGCCAACAACTTTAGGGACTGTCTTTTCTACACCTCTGCTTTTTTGTGTTGTCTTAATGCTGTCAGAATAAATTAATGTGTTCCCAATATTTAAAACAATGACAGAAATTGTTTATTGGAACTTAAACATAAAATTGATTGATTAATTGATTGTTGTTTAACGTCCAGTGGCAAATATTTCATGCATATTCAGGACGGAAACAAGTTAGC
>JAULBM010030744.1:0-20914 GCA_032357055.1 Geukensia granosissima
TGGCCATGGTCTTGTCTGTCCTCGACTTAACGATTTCTGTCTGCCCCTTTGGTATCTTCGAATTCCTTTTTATATGTAATGTCTCCATAGAAGAAGGATGTGGTATATCCCTTGTATCAAAATTCTACATTCGCTGCCTTAATTTTAAAGGCATTATAAAAAATGAATTCATTATAATCATTATAAAGGTAATAAAATTTTGTAAAAGTCTTGAGATGCTTGTGATATCTGTATCTCTGCTGCAGAATTAACCAGTAAGATGTAGGTTAAAGTCAGAAACTTTGTTGCAAACACGGGCAAACCGAACTAGTTGTGAAATGTAAACTCCATACGAAGCAGCTAAAGGCACGTCCCCATCAAGAAAAATAGTCCCCTCTTATATCCTTTTTTAATCCAAATCTAAAAAGGAAGTACGATCATTTTTCAACGCAAGATTTTTAGGATAAATTTCTTTTGCTGATTCCAAAAACTCTGGATTATTTATATCTAAAACACCATCTCTTTCTGAATTTTTGTCATGAACTGTGATGCATAACAATATAAACATAAATCTGCAATGATAGTAGCACAGTTTGTGACCATTGGTATGCCAATTATCTGTCGATAGACTGTGTTGCCAAATCGAACATAAATATTATAAAGTTGTAATCATATCGGAGGATTTCCAACTAGTATATTAAGATTAACGGAGTTGTTCTCAAGCTCAGCATAATACCACCGCTGGCAATTAACATGGGAGAGTTGCACAAACATTTGGGAAAGTGTAGACCCAGTATATTTAAATCGAATACTTGACAAAATTGAAGATTTAAAACTTTTTAAATGAAATGTGTCTGCCGTATATGGCCGTTATTGGCATAAGTATTATTAATTGGTTTAAGGATAATTATTTGAGACAGAAATTATCGGTTTGAGAAATATAAATATGAAGTCCAATTAGAAGTGGAAGAAAACTGATATTTTCTTTCATTATTTGACAGCATGTCAAATGATAAATTGGAATTTATTCATCCATGTTACCTTTTCCTTGTAACATGTCTTCTCGCTGCACTCTCCACTTTTCACAGCAGGAGTCAGTTGGATAAAACAGGGACGTATATTATATACATCCCTGGATAAAAATATTCCATTTTTTCCAGACAGTGTTTCAAACGGTGCCTTATTGGATAAATGTCTTGTGCCCGCGAGAATCGCTCCAGTTTTCATAGGATTTGGGTTGCGTAACCTTTGTTTATGATGTTTGTCTGCCGATTCTGTTAATTTGATCATAATATAGGATTGTCCATTACATGTACTTTAATTTGTCATCTTCGAATTCTTTTTAAAAGTTACCTAAGAACGTGGATTCATCATACAGTAAACTCATTTTTAGCAGTTCGAAAAGCAATAAAGTGGATTTAAAAATCAAAAATTCTCTGGTTTTTGACTCTCTCATTTCATGTTCTATGTCTCGGTTACAATTTTCTTACAAAAACACATTTGAAGATTAGCATATCCGTGCTTAGTATAATTGCTTTTTCTGTTTGCTGATTCAATTGATGCCTTCAAAGCAGTCACACCAATAAATCTATTATTCCATGCTGTCGTTAGCTGTTTGACAAATAAGACGTTGTCTACAATGGCGACGATAACATAATTCGCCCGTTAATATATGCAAATGTAGTTACAGCGCTGTCATTATCAATAGAGTATATTTACATAAAATAAGTATGCTGTTCGTAACACTATAAATAACAACTAAATCATATTTAAAAAATGTATTAAACCCGTTTTATTGTACATTTCCAGTTAAAATATTAAAAATACGACCCAAATTTTAAATAAGATTCCTTGATTGGTGTTGCGATGCTGAATCAATATTTCGTTAGAAACGGCATCACGGTGTCGTTGAAGAAATGAAGTTATCGCACTTTGTAGTTAATTTTTTAGACGTTTGGCAATGTGATTCTACTTTGAAAGTAATAGCCCCTAAAAGGGCAGATATACACGAATGACCAATTAAAATAATACACAGGAAAAATTCAGTATAAGTAAAGACACGGAAAATAAACACGAAATGACTACAATAGTATCAAGTCTTTGAAAGTTAAAATGATACATGAATCTTCATGTATATATCGTTAATCACAGTTTTAACTTGACTGACATAAATGCTGTTTTGAAACCGTCTTTTATTAATATAATTTTAACAACATGACATTTTGACTATTTTGGTGAGAATGTAACATTTTCTGTAAAAAAAATTGGAGGTGTTTTGTTCACTTGCGCACACGAAGATAAATCAACTAAATATTGTACTTAATAGATCTTTGATTTCTGATGTTTTTTATGTGATCGATCCACATTAAATTCGACAAAGTTTTATTGAATGTTGTATCTAATTAAGGAATCATTAAGTATTTTTATATTTTAAGCCATTTCTATGTGCAACTTTACCGTTGCAGACCCAAATAAAAATTTTTTTAAATGTTGATTTTCATTTAATTGACATTTTAATACAAACGATATAGAATAAAAGATTTTACCCAATTTTAATTTTAAGCCTTATTTTGGGCCAAACATTTGGCTTAACAACCAGTTTTTTTTGGAATATGTTGTCTTTTTTATTTCCTGTAAATAACTTTCCGTCTCATGATGGTGACGTGCTTTTAGCTCCTTAGTATACGGTTTAGACTTCCCCACTATTTCGGTTTGTGCCAAAGTTTCTGACTTTAATAATGATCGAAACCTACATCTCACTGGTAAACTTTTGAAGCAGGGATAAAACATACCAGGCTTCTTGAGACTTTTACAAAATTTATAACCTTGCATAAATTAAACGCAAACATACGGCTGCAAGTATAGAATTGTGGTACGACAAGGGGTATCACATCTTACATTTAATGGAAACATTACTTATTCAAGCATTTGAATTGTGAAAGGATCTATGGAATCGGTTCCGTTGAACAAATTTATCCACAAGGGGTACAAGTTCGAAGTTGTAGTCATGACATTTAAACCTGTTTTTGGTACAGATATTATTCAACTTACATGTATCGCTAACTTACACAAGTATTGCTCAATTTGGCATTTCATTTATCTTACTTATTTATTGAGTCGTCAGACAAACTGTGTTTTATGACAGGCTTGAAGTTCCAAATCATCGATGTTGGAAATCTACATAATAAAGTTCTCGGTGATCAATTGCGGCTTCTTGATTTGTATGTCTCTGCATGGTGCAGATAACGAATATATGCGAATTTTTGGTGTGAATCTACACCATGCACAACTGTTGTTAACCTGCAGAGGCATTGGCTGCATTTCATTGTAGAAACTAGGACTTTTGGGTATATAAATATATGTTTGGTGGTAGTTTTCATTGTTATTATAATTACGTATAACAATTTTTAACTATGGGCTACAGTTCCATATATGTTTATAAATTTGATAAGGTTTTAAAATTCGGTTAAAACCTTACAAAACCGAATTTCGAGAGTGGCGATTTTAAGGTGGGCCTATACCAATAAAACTTCACAGACGGAAAATTTCACAGAAAGACCCTCTTAACAGCATTAAGTGGACAATTTTAATAATACTTTTAGATTGTTGGATGATATTTTAGTTTTAAAAAATCAAAAATTTGCAAAAGAAATTTATCTTAAAGATTTTACCTTGGATAATCTAATTTCAATAATCATCGTTATTCCTTTTTAAATTTGGTTTTAAAAATTGAAACTGGTTGTTTGTGCACTACAATTTATGATAAAAGGTACGATTTTTCTTTTCCAATAGTTTAATTTCCATTAAGTGATGGGGACTTAAATTAAGCTCCTTCGAATGGGGTTTGCATTTCACAATTAGTTCGGTTTTGCCTGTGTTTGCTCCAAAGTTTCTGACCTAAACGATCACAACCTACATCTTACTGGTCAACTTTTGCAGCAGGGATATAGATATCACAAGCTTCTCAAGACTTTTACCATTCTTTACAACCGTTAAAAAGATTTTTACAAAAATACGATTGCAAATGAATATTGATATGACATGGGATATCACATCCCACGTTCTATAGAAATATTACATATAAATTTTAAAGCTTCCACATTTAAAAATGATCCCTTGAATCTCACGGTTCCTTTAAACAGACTTATCCACAAGGGATACGTGATCGACGTTGTTTTCAAGACATTAAAACTGGTTTTTGTTGGTAATGATATCAATATACCGACCGCATCGTTACACACATATTCATACATTTGGTATTGCATCTGTCGCAGCTAGGTCATCAAGGCCATAATATTAATAAGCCATTGTGGGTTCCCAATTTATTAAACATATACATATAAAGTGACCTACAAACAAAGAAAATGACATACAAAAATTCAAGTAACACGCAATACAAAATATACATAGAGAGAAAAGCGCGTTTAAATGATCAAACATATCCAAATTTATTCTTCCGAATTTGTTCAATAATTTTACTAATAACTAGAAACATGTTGCGTATAAATTCTTATAATTTTGAATTAACTTTCGTAATAAAGAAAACCTCAATTATCCACAAAAAGGATAAGGATAATTAAATAATATTTTCCTGTGTCATCACTTCAAAATATAAATTACGGAAATTTTTGTTCAAATTATGGGCCAAAACTATTTTCAGCAACTGAATATTAAAAATTATTTTTTTTAAATATTTTTTTATATTCTGGAAAAATTTTACAGAAGTCGAATTATTCAAACAATGAATAATTTTATCATCACTTATTCAAATATACATGAAAATTCATGTTATAAAAAATATAAAACTTCGTGAGCACAAATATTAATTATATCCGACAATTTGGAAACAAATTTTGTAGTTTGCAATTCAAAATGCAAAAACAACTTAATGTGTACTTTATAATTTCATCTCACGAATGAAATTAAGACAGAAATTTCTGTCGAGTTAAAGCTGTGGGACCATAATGATAGGAATATCAAATTAGATTAAATCTTAAACTTTCCCCGACACACGTGGCTACAGTATACAAACACTGGCTTAATGGCAGAGTGACTGAAACCAACAAATACCCGAAATAATCAATTAAATAAAGAAAAATATTGATTAAAACAAAATAAATTTAACCCTGTGACACATCCATTTAAAATGTCTTTTTTCATTCTTATAAACAATACAGTATTATGTGTTTAATGGCATCTCGTGTTGAGAGGCTTAATGTTTTATTATTAGGAATCTGACCCTGAGCTTGCTTTCAGTAACTGCGAGCATTCATTAGAGATATATCTTCTTTTTGTATGTTTTGTTAGGAATATTTATTGCAATTAAGGTATTCTCTAGTCGGATTGGGTGACTTTCTGTTTGATTTTTATAGTTCGTCGGTTACTCCTTTTGTTTCGCTGTGATATTTTCCTTTTAACATTCATTGTGGAGAATTTTGGGTACCAACGTAACTAGTTTAAACCCACCACATGTCTCACATACCTGTGCCACATATTTCTTTTTAATGTTCATAGATTTGTTACATGTACATTTTGAAACATTTAGGTAAGAGTTGTTTCATTTTACGCATGTTTTTGGTGCGATTAAGAGCTAACTTTATTTATGTTATTTTTTTTTCACGAGCTTTTGTATGTCAAATAAGCTTTTTAAAAAAATATTTCTTATACACAAGATTCTTTGAATGAAGATTTCGTATTCATTTTTTCAAACCTAAATGGATAAAAGAAGAAATAGTAAATAAGTAAATGTTGTATTCCTATGAAATATTTAGTTTTTTATCTTTTATTAACAGTCAAGAACATTACCAAAAAGGAAAGTTTCTTAATTTTGAATATTGTTATAAGATTAAAAATTAGGAGCGATTCTTCAAAAGAATTTAACATATTTTGCAAAAATGTTGAATTCTAATTTTTAAGGTAAGAAAACCTCTAATGATACTATGGAATTATATTCAAATCTTAATTATCTTTCAATTCCGTGCTCAGATTTTTGCTCATACAAATTTTAAAGGTTTTAGAGCTATTTGACCTTTCGTGACCTCTTTCCGTATATGGTATTAATCCTGACTGATTAAGTCAGATTATCTTCCTTGTGATTTCAAACAAATTAATAAAGAAACACAAAAAGTTGATGGTATCGTTCTATAGATGAAAAGTGTACATATAGCGGTCACATATATCAATTTTTTCGTGTGAGCGTGGTTTACATGTTAGGAAAACAAAATACCTGGATTGCATTTTGGAAAACAAAGGACTGTACGTGGTGAAATAGATCTCCAGTAATTAGCTAGGGCCAAGGTATGAGGACAGCAATTTAAAGGTTACGTTGTCATTTGATCAATTTTGAAATTTCCTAGAATTATAAATAGCTTGCTTTTAGTAAGTCCAGTGTAGAATACCCATGCACGTGAGAGATCAAAAGTGCATAGTCTAAATAGACAACACAGATTTGAAACAAACTAAAAGATAAAACGAAAACAAAAGGAACAAAGGCTTGGAATACATGAACTTCTTTACAAAACACGGGTGGGATCAGGTACTCATGAAGGGTAAGCATCCCGTCTTGCGCGAAACACCGTCGTGGAATCCTTGAAATCGAATATGGGTTAACGTCAATCCGAGAAGAGGTTAACGTATTTTTGTATTACCGGTAACAGGTCAACTAGTTGAGATAAACTGATACCACATGAATAAACCAATTCGTGATGGCGACCATACAATTTTTGGAGGGACTTTAGAAAATCCCGATACTTGGAACAGGCACGAGAGTATCGAATCAACTGCGAAACATAAACCCCGTAGGCAGGAGAAGCAGGAATATTCCCACAAAAATATGGGAAGAACTGCATTTATATCGTAAAAGATTTAGGAAAATAGGTGTTTTTTTCTAAAACAGTACGACCCATACGGAAATCAAACACAAACGTCGGATAAGTAAAAGCGTGAATAACCTCTATTAGCAATAATATTCCACCTCACCCTTCGTATGGTGTTTTACAAATATATATATTGTAGCTCATACTTCTCGATGCCATGTTTTCCATATTTCGACATTGTGCACTTATTGACAGAGAAACAGGTCAAACAAGGATACGTTTATCCAAGTTCGACGTCATAACTGCAGAAATTTTAAGGACACCACAATTTTGTTGGCCGATATGGCATATCCATACCCAAGATGAATCTTTCTCTGTACATTGGCGATACAGCATCTAATCTAAATTCGTTCTCCGAGATTGTTATTATGATTATGAAATATAAGCGATGCGGCGGGTGTATCAAAAGAGACAGAAACTAATTACCTCACCGGATCGCCTGAGTTACTACCTGTTACGTTTCTTTCCTGTTTTGTGGAGTCCATATATTGCTCTTAAAGTTATGTTCGTTTTTAACCACTTTTATTGTATGTGTCTTTTTCTTTTTTTTCTTCTTTCATCATGTTTGGCGTTATTTTATCGTTTGGTTGTAAATAAGGATATTAACCGGGTGTTTAAATCTCGTTTTTTAATAGATAATCATTGCTTTTTGCTATGTTTTTAAGCGGGAAACATTATCTGCTAAGAAAGTTCTTTAGCTTGTTAGTCTACGCTCGTAGCGGGGTTTTTCACATTGTAAGATTGGGATTTTCTGTGCTTCTTCTTGTTGACTGGCTTGTACAAGCTGTACTAACACAGCTAGCCGGCTTGTTCTTTAAAAAAAATAAATATACTGAACGCACAAGCGCTCTGCTCCAAAGTAAAAAATGAACATGAATTTTCTGTTATTCAATTAAAAGTTTATATTTGGTTCAGTAAAAAGAAATAGAACATATAAGGTTTTATCAGTCGCTTAAATTAACCAATCAATAAGGGTTATTTTTTAAATTTTGAGTTCTTTAGAACTGACATTGTTGTTAAACAATTTACATCAAAACTAAATTTTACTCAATGTTTTGTCAATTTTGTTCCATCTGTTTATCTCCAGTTATCTCTTGCTGTATTCTTATTTTTTTAGTATTGTGTATCGAACTCGATAGTTTAATTTAATGCTTGGTTTATAGGTTTGTTCTATGTGGTTAATATGTTAGAGGTAGGGTTTAGCGCTCAGAAAAATATACACCTCAATATACTTTTGTATATTCCTAAGCCAAGAACCTGTATTTCAGTTTATGTTTTACTTTGACCCGTTTTACATTACATGTACCATTATATCAGCCGAATATTGTTAAATTTAAATATAAACAAATATAAACAAATATTTTTTGGCCTTATGCAGCTTGCCATTTGGTGTGGATCAAGCTCTTAAGGCTAACAAACGTAGTGGAAAAACCTGCTTAAATGGAAACAATTATTATGTTGAAAATAATACATAAATACGTTTTGTTTTTTATATTGGAATCTGTACTCAACGTTTCATGTACTTATATCTGAAAACTAACACAAGAAAAGGATAGTACCAACACGTTAAATTCTTAAATCGAGGAAATGCACGAAATGTGCAAAAAAAATGTTTATGTTTAAGCAGTCTGGACTATTTAGAAGATGAAGGGAAAATTCCAGACTAAAGATGACAAGTCGACAGACGCGGCAATCTCGAAAACACGAACAAGACAGAACTTGACAAATTCTGTACATATCCAACTAAATTTTTAAAAAAGAAATACAATTTTGATCAATGCGGACCCCGTAAAAAACCGGCGGTAAACTCATGAGGTTCGAAAGGATAAAAAGTTCCTGACTCTTTAAAAACATCAGCCGCATTGTCCATTTTCCAATCCGGTAAAAGTCATTTTAGGGTAAAGAGGAAAATGTCTTAGGATGAAAACTTCCAGGCTGGGATACATGTATGTTTAATCAACAACTTCAACGGTAAAACGGATTTTCTTCTATATCGGCCAACAAGATTGTGGTTTTGAACGTTAAATTTTAAAGAAACTTGTAGTTATCGTTGCAAGGGATGTATGTACCGTACCCGGGTATTTTCTATACAATAAATATTTTGTTTGTTTGTTTGATTGGTGTTTAACGCCACTTTCAACAATATTTCAGTCATATAGCGGCGGTCAGTTTTACTGGTGAAGGAAGCCGGAGTACCCGGAGAGAACCACCAGCCTTGGGCAGGTAACTGACAAACCTTATCACATGCGATGCGAGTTAAGCTCAACCCGTTTTTGTATGGTACAAACCCAGGCGCGAACTCACGCCGTATAGGTGATAGGATACAGTGATCTGTACAGGTAAGTTTAAATCAACTACCTAGACCACTCGGCCACCCAGGCCCCGTCTCTCTTTTTATATACAATTTAATACCACTGATGTATTTCTTGACAATGTAACCTTTTCACAGTTGCATGTCCCATTTTTATATGAAATTTTATATCGCTATTTTACCTTGTTCGTGAAATATTGAAACTAACATTTCGCATTTCTTAAACATTAAATTACTAGTTTTCTCATTTATTTTGCTGTAAATGACTAGTTGTTTTAATTTTTCTGTATAAAAACGTTTGTTAGAAAATTAAATTATTTATATTTGGTTATATCCATATAAAATATAGTCAAAAGAGTAAATATTGTACTTGAGCCCCATATTAATAAACTTCATATTTTATCATAAGCTAAATAACTTGGTGTATATTCGAGCATTCAAGTGGTCATTCAACAGAACGAAACGAAAGATATCAATTCAAAAATAAAACTGAAGTTACTCGAACCTTATGACAACGAGGTAGCCCGGGTTACCGTTAGAGTTAGCAGTCTCTGCTTCTCTTTTGACACCCGTCGTGCTACCCATTAATGTACAAACCCATAGATTACAATTTTAAAAGGTCATGTATTTAATGTGGACTACTTATGTCTTTCCTCTTCAGGCATCAACAGTCTCACAATCCATTAAAAACTGGTAGGAACACACTACTTAAACGGTGGCTTTAATTTGCCAATAAATGCTAAAAATTAAATCTGGTCGTGCTTTTTAAATGTAATAAAAAAAAACTTTCTTTAGACGTATACATGTAGTTTGAACTTTCTTACTGATACCGTAAATTCATCAACTTCTAGTTGCCCTAGAGGGCGGGAGGCATAGTTTAGCGACAACAGTGTAAAAGACAGGTATAAATCAAATTGATATGGTTTCACGAACGTTAGTTTAAATCTATCTGAAAGGGGAAGTTTGCACTGTTCTTTACCTTGCAGTTTTACTCTTGTACACTGCCTTGGACGTGACGCCCTATTAGGAGAGTATCATTTTCTCATCATATGAAAATAAGAATATGTGAAGTCATTATCAGACAGATTGCACTCCAACCACTACAAAAAAGAGGCTAATATGTTAAAACACGTGGCATCCTATATAGTTAACGCAAGCACCTTATAAAGATTAACCCCTTAGGCCATACGGCCTTATCATGTTTTGTAGTTTGTTAATTTATTTTTGTGAATTTTTCAATATCATCCTGATTATGTCGGAAATATTGATTGCGGGACGTTCAGTCGACGTTACCTTCTGATTTAACATTAAAAGAATTTATAGATATCAAATGAACAGACAGAAACTGTCAGAATACAGACCTTGGCCAGCTAACAAGAAACACTTCACTGAAAATTAAAGCTAGAGTAACATGAACCCAACAAGAACTCGGGTGTGTTCAGGTGCTCAGGTTAACAACTACTGTTCCGCTAATGGCATCCGTAATGTTACTCAGTAGACAAAGCCGGTTTATAGCCGCAATCAATGTTATTCATAACCAGCATAGAAACGCATTTGTTGTCATCACAGTGGGAAGATATGCATTGTTATTGCCATGACAATAGGAAGATATCCATTGCCATTTGTGAAATGGATATTTTGTTATCTGCCAACCAAATCATGATGGTGTCCGAAAAATTTCGGGTGTGATGACTTTCATTGTTTTTTGAGAAAAATCTGGTTCAATTGCTTTCTTGTCAGCATCAAACCTTCATCAATGAAATCTTGATAGGAAGCACACACCCTGGAGTAGCGTATGCAGGTGCGACTGGAATGTTGCTAGACATAAACGGAAATTTAACAATTGGAAAATAATCATCATCTCTTTTGTCGTAAAGTTTTGTTATCAACCCGCCCTTACTGTCAATTTCTAGTTGTACATGTGTGTAAGTCAAGATATGAAGCAGTCTTTTCTGTTTCTGTGGTATCTTTGATTTAAAGTTCAATTAAGTCACCCTCATAATTTCGGTTACTTCAAAAAGTCTATTTGCGCCAAAACTAATATTTTGATCGCCTCAAAAGTCAGAAAAAACTCTTTTTTCACCTGCAACGATTAGACAAAGGGCAATATTTAGGGCTTTTCATATGAAGCAACGACCACTTCCCCAAAAGAGGTCGGCAGGAAACTAGGCTCGCACGAAAGGATGATTTTGGAGTAATAATCTACGTAACGGGAAATTATTTACTCCCTTTTCTTGGTTCATACAAAACTTTAATTTTGACCATTCGTAGAAAAAAAATCATTTCAGTTGTGTTGCCCTCCCACTCCTCATTACCTGATATTTTTGCTTTGCACTTGTCTATGTCCTGAATATGAATCGAATATTTGTAACTGGACAATCGAACTACCAAGAGATATTATATTCCAAAATAACTGTATAGGTCCTCATTTTTCTCAAAAAGAGTAAATATAGAAACCAGTCTGAATGTTTGCAAAAGGAATTCGAAGATACCAAAGGAGCAGACAGAAATCGTTAAGTCTAAAGACAGACAAGACCATGGCCAACAAAATGAAACAAAAGACAAACATAGAGCACACAACACTACACTGAAAACTAAAGCTAGAATAACACCAACCCTACAAATCCCAGGGTGAGTTCAGGTGCTCCGGAAGGGTAAGCAACTCCTGCTCCACTAGTGACACCCATCGTGTTACTCATTTTTGTATGTTACAGGTATATCAATGAACAGTTGTACACACAGACAGGATCAGAGGCAGCTAAGTTATTTACAGATGACCAGGAATCATTCCATTGTTATCATGAAGGATTTCAAAATCAGGTGGAAAAATGGCCAACTAATCCTGTGGATGTCATAATCACACAGATTAAAGCAGGGTTTGTAGTTGGTGAAGTTGGTCTGAAAATATATTTTGTTTGTTTGCTCTTTCTGGACTGACCACAGATAATTTAGTCTACCCAACAATTTATTGTTATTTTGTTTACTTTTATTGTTTTATTAAGCAAATTATTGAGAATTTAAGCCAAAATTTTACTTTTTAAGTGAAGCAAAATAAGATAAATTATTTTGCTTACATACCTACCCAGTCAAAAATTTATTGGTTGGAGAAATGCAAACAAAAATTATTTTATATGACAATTTTTTGCGTTCCTGTTAATGAAAATGATATGGGGAAAATGACAGAGACTACACGCCAATCATAAGAAAAATAGAAGAATTTACGAAACAATAGGTCTCCACAAGGCTTTCAACAAGGGTGGAAAACCACTCCTTCTGAAAAGCTCTAAATTGCCCCAAATAAAAAAAACATGAATGCGTAAAATAATACTGCTCTTAACTGAATATTATCAAAAATGGACACATAAGAAAACAATAAACAAACAAACCTAAGACCACAATTCCTGGCTTGAGACAGGCACATGAGACATACTAGTTTAGTGGGCACCCAACTCTCCCCCAATGAATGGTCAAAGGCAAAAATTAAGAAAACAAAAGCAGTACGGCCAAAATTAAAAAATTGTATGTTTGCCCAAACGCGACCGACCCATAAAAAACCCGCCGACCTTAATTCTTTTTTTTTTTGGCGTTTTTTCGGTAAAAATTTTTTTATCCGGATTTTGTTAGTGTCCGCTCCGTCATAGTAATAAGTTTTATTTTTGTCATCTTTGCGCTTGAAAGTGACTGTGAAATGACATTGAGAGAAAGCTCTTAAAATACGCAGTTAACCAGGCTTCGATATTCTCGGGTTTTATATTATAAGTTAAAGAAACGGCGGGTGTACATGCGACGATGGCAGACAGTTTTTTACGCTGTCATCATCTGTGGTTATTAAAACCGGCAATAAGACTAAGCCAATAGTTGCCAACAGATTATACCGCTTCAACAAAAAAAAATATGGAATGACATATTCGAGGAAGTCGTCAATCCAGACGAATATTTGGCGGAGAAAACTGACGAGTAAGTTGTCACAGTTTCAGACAGTAGTGGAGTTACTTATTTTGAGCCTGACATGAGTGAAAAAATATTGAAGCTGTTCAACAGTTTGACAGTGAACTCAAGTTTGCAACTTTTACTATCAGCAGATACCATTCACACATATGTCAGATGTCTCTGAAACGGTGAACATTGTTTTTGTACATGTATTGAAATATTCTATGCTCTATTCTTGTGTCATGAATATTTACACCATATCCCCTTTTTTCTATTTGTTGAAACTGGTAAAAAGGATATTTAAGAAAAAATTGTTTGCCTTTTCCTATAAAATAGTGTTTATTTTGTAGAATGAAAAAGGTGCAACCAGGTTGCAATAATACTTTTTAGAAATCACGATGTATTTTAAGCTGCGACGAGTTTTTAATTCTCTACGGAAATTTTACATTGTAAAATCAGCCATTTGTTCGCCGGAAGTGCTTTTTGCACGCGCTAGCGCGAGACTGGGAGTAAACATTGTCAATGCTGTGTATTAATTAGGAAATTAAATAAGAATAAGATAAAATGCAAGAATGGTTTGAGGCACACCTCAATGGAAATTTTAAAGTAATTATTTTTATATAAATAGCCAGAGAAGGTCCGAACATAAGAAATGTGCCGTTTTTTTCTAAATTTCATTAACTAGGTCAAACTTAAGCTCTCCCGCCAAAAAAGAAGATGGCCGACCTTCAACGTTTAATCACCGTAGAGAAATTCAGGGGCAGATTATTGTATGCATATTGTATGCATAGTGTATAAGATATACCGTTAACTGTGGAAAAATTATTTCTTCTGATTTAAAAATAAGTACAAAAACAGAAACGCACCTATAATTAAATACAGTGCGAAGATCACACTCCACAAATTGAGCCTGACATAAAGTAAAGTCTAGTCCATGCAAATGTTGTTGTTATTAAAGTTCAGCTTAAATTTGATTGAATTATTGATTCCAAATACTAAGTATCATACGTGATTTAACCAGAGGTTATGATTTCATGCACAGTCTTGACAAAAAAAAAAGAATTTGCCTACCTACCTACCCACCTGCTTTCACCATGAGTCGGGTTTGGGCAAACTGAAATATTTTTAATTGTGACCTGACAAATTATAAAAATCAAACAGATTTAAGTCACCCATTCTGATTAGAGAGTACCTTATTGGTGCTGTAGGTATAGGCATCTGTAGACAGGTTGTTTTCTTCATGATAAGTTTTGTTCTACTTTACTGATCATTTTAATATTTTTGGATATTGATGTTTGGTACTAAATAAAGGTTTGTTTGGACTATGGTTGATCTAGCACCACCTGTTTTTTGGGTGGGGGCTAAAACAGATTTTTTTTAATATAAAAATTCAGTTTTCTAAATTTTGGGTTTTTTTTTTCAATAAAGTGGCTGTTGTGTGCAAATGACTCGATATCGATAGGCGATGTACTTAGTAAAATGTAGTACTTTTGAATAGGAAAAAAGTGTCAGTGTTTGATCTTGATTAATTGAAATGTTGATAAAAGGAAACACATTCTATTGACAGGCTCGCCATTATTGACATGTTCTTTGAATATTTAATGTAACATGCCCATACGATTTAAAATACACTGTCATCTTTGGTCTGCTCTGAGTGAAACCATTAAAAGGCTGTTTTATTGCCTCTCACGATGAAGAGTTCACACAAAAAAGAAGGAACGGTGGACCATTTAAATGTATTGATCATAGTCCCCAAAAGCACATGTTGCAGTGATGGCATATAATTGATTTAACTCAAAACATCATTAGATTGTTTAAAAGAATTATATGTCTTTTATGCACGAACCATGTCTGATAGATTTGGAGTTTCACATACCATATAACCGGAAATTTATTTGGAACGAAATTTTTTTGCAATTTGAGGGCAAAAAAAACGTGTTTTTATTTTGCGGATTTTAATTTTTCCGGGTTTGAATGAATTGTAAAAAAATGAATTAGATGAATTTTAATCTTGAATCTCCACAAATGAACATTTTTACAGTTATATTACAGAACTGAGTACACAAAAAGCAACGACGTATTTAAATCAATGAACTGGAAATATTCAAGATTTTATCGAAGAAATTTGACCATCATCAACTGACTTTGCCTACTTTATTTTTTTAAAAGTTGATAGTGTTTATTTTACAAATGAGGTGTTTACAATTCAATGTCGAAATGATCAGATATATGAACCGATAGTTGTATTTAGTGATAAAGAAAATTATGAAACTCATTCTTAATTATTGATTGCTAATCATAACAGTAGACGTGTGAACTGTTTATGTAAACAGGTAGAATCTATTAATTATCAACTGATTAACAAGAACATAAGAAAAGAAATGAATTAGCAGGATGAAAGTGATCACTAGTCAATCATGATAAAATTGATATACCGTTAGTCACGGTTTGTCATGGTTTCTTTTTTATCAAAGTAAGGGCTACATCTACTATGCTAAATGCAATATTTTGCAATCTTCAGTTTACCATGAAATAACGTGAAAATTAGACTACTGCAAAAATTACCAGTTATACGGCATGATTGTTGCATCAGAAATCGACTGCCAAATATAAGGAACTTGGAATTTTAATGTATCCTTGATGTTATGAATAAATGATAGACTAACTGCACTTGGAGTCATACAGATTGTGTTCTCATACTCTTTTCATTATTTTGCCTTTAAGTTCTCAATGGAATGCTTTTGTCAAGCGATATCGTTTACATTAATAGTATATCAATAGGGGTTGTTTATGGTAAACATGTGGTGTTTTAATTCAGTCTCATTTTGAAATCAAAAGTACGAAAATAGAACAAAAATGAAAACACAAAATGGAGGTAAATTAATTTTATCATTTTTGGTAGTTTTTTCTTTATATTCTCCATGACTAATCCAACTTTACCAGCAACATTGAATTGACTTGCTTATGATGAAATAATTTATAGAAATAGGAAATTTGTACAGTTGTGTATTATGTTTCAATATGTCAATAAATTCTATTTTACAGCCCTAGTTCTGCTGTGGTTGGAGATTTTGGGTGTGGTGATGCCAAGATAGCAAGAAGTGTTCCTAACAAATGCCATTCATTTGATCTGGTGGCTTTAAATAATCATATTACTGTCTGTAATATTGAAAAGGTAATGCATTTGAATATAAAAATAATTTGTAAAAACATTTTTTATTTTAAAATTTTTTTTGTACTACTGTATTTGGCTATAGATTGTACATATCTTTTACCCTAAAAGCATTTAATGGGATTAGGGGTGCATATAATATACCCCTACACGAAGTTGTCAGATTGACATTATTTGTCTCCAGACCAAACTCGGAAAGATATTTTTACAGCACTGTCACTTTCGGGTTGTAAATAAGATGCTATTTTCTTCAAATTCTTTGCTATTTAAGCTTTATATTTTTATTAAATGTTGTAAAAATTGTTCAATAAGAAGAAATGAAGACTCGATCACCTGAACAAACAACATATTTAGCGGACAGTGGTAAAAACTTGTACAATCATGATGATCTTTATAATATATACGAAATAGACTTTTTCCTAGGCCTTGCGGGCTAAAAAGGTTCCGTGTATTATGTATAAATGCATATTATCTACAGCCAATTATGGTATGTTTGTGTATAGAGAAAATTCCAAAGGGAGGGGGTTCAGTTAAATACAGTCCCTTGGATTAATGCTACACTTTGATGCCTTTGTAATATATGAAGTAGATTTCCAGGGATGTTCAGTAATTTAAATGATTTGTTGGCTTCGGTGTTGGGAATTTTGTATACTTTAAGTAAATTAAGAATAAAAAAAGTACAGTTCCACCTAAAAATCAAACAGTTATAAAGAAGGAGTTTCGTACATCATAGTTTTTAAATTCAAATTCTATATGTTTGTTTTAATTGGCATACTAAAGGATTAAAAATAATAGCACACATTGGTTCCAAGTATAAGTTGGAAGACCTTTAAATCCAGTTTTATTCGTAGTGCTTTCTATGTACTTATGTATGAATCATCTCCCTATATAAAATTGTTCTGAAATGCTTTTTTGTATTAAAAAATCTTAAAAAGAGTAAGGGTATAAGTCGGAATAGAATGAAATTTTGATAAATACCTGTGACTTAAAAATCAGCAATAATTTAAATTTCAAATAAGTTTTGAATTGTATAGGTTATCTCTCTGCAACAGAAACATTTTGCAAAGATATATATAAACATTCCGATTTCAACCTTGGCAAGAAATTTGAAGATTTAACTATCAAGATTGTAGAAAAAAAAGATTATCAATGTTTCAATGATGTAAGATTTGTTTCTCCATTTCCAAAATAGAGTGATTTTGTCATTTTTTTATCAATATATTATATGAAAACCCAGATGAATAGTGATGTCCTCAATCATAGTCTGCTAAAAACCACATGTGGTGTTGATAATCATTGCAAAGGGTTGATAATCAAGAAACACAAACAGTATATCGGACACAAATTATGCCCCTTCTTTATAGTGCATTGTCTTGGCCATAATCACAGAAGAAAAAACTTCAATGTTAAACATTGAAGTTTTTTTTTCTGTGATTATGGCCATAAAATAGTCTGCTTGAGCTGTCTTCATACTTCTTTGATAGTTGGTACCAAGTTTAAACAGCATCAAAAACGTCCAACATGTTGTTTTTACAATTTCTTCAATTGCCGGTATTACATACAAATCACCTGAGCGAGTGCTGGAAACAATCGTTTTATCACCCTAAAACTGTCAATTATCACTAATTGCTGTGTATGTTTGTTGAAATTTTGAAAGGATGGAAGATGTTGATTTTTATCAGAAGGAACGGAAGGGGGGCTCAAATTCAGAAAATTTTATCTTCCTTCGGAAGAATCACAGGTCTGATGTTCTCAAAAACACAAGATAATGCAGAATCCATTTCTAGAATTTGCCTTAGGATGGAACAGTACTTACGAATACACTATATTAATGTTTCACAAATATATCCTTCTTAGTCTTGTATGTATGTATTATAAAACTTTCTAAAATATTCAATTTGACTTTGTAGGTACCATTAAAGAATGGGTCATTAGACATTGCTGTATTTTGTTTGTCATTGATGGGAACAAACCTGACAGACTATCTTAAAGAAGCAAACAGAGTGCTTAAGAAAGGGTAATATTTGGTTTTATTTTGAGAGGGGGATATCCTAAGGAATTATTGTGCTTTAAATTAGGAAATCAGTTGCATGTGTTAGGAACCAAATTCATTAATACACTGGAAACTACCTAATTTGACATGCATCGGGACCTTAAAAAATTTGTTTTATCCAGCAGGATGCATATTTGAATACTCAGTTACAGGTATACTGCAAATACAGAAATTATTGCGATGTTTTAATTATTGCGAAAACAGGGTTGGAATTACAATAATTAAAAATGGCATTTCTGATTTTGTCAGAAGAATTTCACAACAGATGTTAAGAAGTTGCAATAATAAATTTGCATTATTGCCTAAGATTTACAAATCGTAATAATAAATGCATGCAATAATTTCCGAATTTACAGTATGTTAAAGTTATGTATTGGAATAAAAAATATTTGTTTTCACAAGAGTCAGATAAGACAGGTTCTACAGTAATATATTTTGATTCTTAGATAGTTAGGCCATTATAAAAAAAATCCTAGATTCTCATCCCTTGATTTTTAAATTTTTTTTTATTTAAAAAAATACTGAGACTCAAAATATCCCTTTAGTGTCTGAATCTAAATTATTATTCTATACATTACTGCTGGTCATTGAAAACAGAAGACAGCTTGGTACATACATGGTTTCTTACATTTTATTTCAGAAAAAAATATAAAAAATAAAATTTTGACTCTGTCCTTAATTGTTAACCCCTGCTTAGCAAAAGCAGTGGGATAATGTTATGCAGTCCAACCATACTTATGTTTGCCGGTAGTGGCAGAGAAAATCTCTTGAAAGTTGGCACAGTGAAAGAGTATTTGACCCACTAGGCAATAAAGCTTGACAATGAAAGCAAATAACACATATTGAAATGATCCTTTTAACTTTGGAACCTAGGGTTTTGAAGTTTAATCACAAGTTACAATTACCATTGCCAAGTCAAAAGAGGTTTCAGACTCTAAGAAGTAAAAAAATCACCCAAAATGATTGTCCAAGAAATCCTCCTAAAGTACAGATGATAGAAATTTGAAATCAGGTTCACTAGTAACACTTCAGGAGGTATCTATGCCAGAGTTTTTGAAATACAGTCTTACTTACTGAGACATCACAAAATTATGATGGTAATGTGTTGATTTAGAATTATGCCTTTTAAATAAAATCATATCTAGTAAAATTATCCAGATAATATAAACATGATAAAAGTACCCCAGGATATAGTGTTTTAGCACCACGGAATTAGCTTCTTAACTTCAGGGAAATAGTTGGAAATAGTGGTTTTTGTTTAAATAGCTGTTTTATTCTTCTTATTTAAGAAAAAAATAAGTATAAAAGACATGTATATTCTTAATGGATATTAAAAGAAGATTTCCATTGTAATCTCAAGAGGTATATTACCGCAAAAACTGTTAAGATCTCCACCCCTTAAGCATAAATATATTCTTATCAGTAATCCAAAGGCAAGTTTCATGGTCATACTTCAGGGTCAGCCTCCAACTTTTTTGGAAATTATAAGTTAACTCATAAAAAGTTCAGTACTCCATCCTTTTATCTTCGAGCTATGGGTTTCATGGTAGTAAGCGCTGATTGTGATGTCATAAATAATAAAGGTTTAGCACTGTTGCAACGAATTCATATGTCCTACGAAAACATATGATCTGACGATACCATATGTATTAGTTCTGCTGAAAGTAAGATTTAACATAAATACATTACAAGTATGTAGGCAAGGGGGATGTGCAATCTGTTTTTGCTGAGTTATTGTCTTTAATTTTATTATACCCTCGCCAAAAAAGGGTATACAGAAATGGCCCTGTCTTCTGCCTGTCTGTGTGTCCGTCTCTCCACATTCCTTGTAAGCTCATCTGCTCCTAACTGTTCAATTGATTTCAGTGAAAATTAACAAGAATCTATCTTAATATAGATAATCCATGGTGAGCGAGGGTCACATTATGTCTTGCTTTTTAACTGTTCATACATACTTTTGAAATTATGTTAGTCTTTTGTGTTTTTCATTCTTGGATGATGAAAAAAAGAAAACAATTTGGGGAAGACTAATATAAGAAAATAGACTGTTTATTGATACTGATTTGCTTTGTTTTAGTGGAATGTTGATCATTGCTGAAGTAACCAGTAGAATTGAGAAGGTTGGGAAATTTGTTAAAAGTATAGAGAGAATGGGATTCCAACTTAATAACAAGGTAATCTAGATTTGTCTGTAACCCCTGTTAATGTGTCAGTGTAAGTAAGTTACTGGTGAGCAATACTTTTTGTTTGAGTAGTAAATGATTAGAGTATCACCCAGTCTTAACTTAAATCATGCTAAATGCTGTGAGGATAATCTTACTTGCAGGGATTTAGCTAGCGCTCGTCACTTTCGTCAATGGCGAATGATTTTGAAAAATGACGAAAAACTTTCTCCTATAATTTGTCACTTCATTTTCTAAAATCATGAGGAGTAGGAAGAATTTGGCCATTTATACCTCGTTAATTAAACACACTAATCCAATTTCAGGTGCCACTTTAATGACACAGGTAATTAAATTAATAATTGCTCCAGGTTAAATGTCCAGTGAGATCAATGATTGAATGATTGCATAACAATGTCACACTTCAATGGC
>JAULBM010030745.1:0-11067 GCA_032357055.1 Geukensia granosissima
GAGATGTGGCATGATTGTCCATGAGACAGCCACCCACCAAGTGACAGTAGAATTTTAACTTCTACAGGTCCCATGATAGCATATTTTGTCAATTTTAAAGGGTTTTTCATTTCAACATTCTTTGAAGGATGTAATAATTATTTATCTTGGACCCTGTAGACCTTACTCTGTATCACCTTTGGACCACTGCATGTCAATGCCAGCTTTTCATTAAAATTAAAATTAGATGTCAGGAACAAGTGTTTTGTACAGAGATGTTATAGAAAAAGATTCACCATTAAGACAGAAATTGTTGTGATGTTTTTATTGGTGCGAATAATGCAACAGAATTGTAATATTTGCTTTCTGAAAGTTTTCTAGTTTGAAACAATTAAACCATTCAAAAAAGCTGCAAAAATAAAACTTGCATTTTTGTCCCCATTGGATCATTTGCAATAATAAATGATTTCAATGATTTCTGAATTCATTGTACCATATTCCTGTTGCAAAAAACTGTCTATATATTCCTAACCAACCTTCAAAAAAAAAGAAGAAAAATTATTGTTCCACCCCAGATTTTACCTCAAAGGAATATCTCAAAGTAATTAAAGGATCTATTATGGCTGAGCCATGATGAATGAAATCTTGAGTATCAATTTTAATCTATAGATATTAAGAATTGTACTAATTTCCTTTACTAACCTCGCAGTTTAGTTTATGTTCTTTTGTCATAGTCATTTTGACTTCTTTATAGTTAAGAAGTGCATACATGTAATTGCATACCAAGAAAAATACTGTAAATTTAGAGATTATTGCAATGATTTTATTATTGCCAAAGATGCAGCTTTGTGATAATCACAAAAATAAGAACTTGTGTTCTTTGATTTTTTGGACATGGTTTTCTAAAAATAACATTACATTTTTTGTAATTTATCTCACATTTTGAAGTGGAGTTTTAAAATTGCAATTATAAATAAATGCAATAATTTCTGAATTTACAGTTTCTGCTATCTTTAGCAAATACCATATAGTAATAGATAAATCAAGTAAAAATATATCTCAACAATATTTTATGATGACATTTGAACAAATGATGTTTAGAACTAAAAATCTTACTTTATAGTACACAAATATGCTTGTTTTATTTAATAATAATGACCTTTCAACTTACTGGAAGAATGATTGATGACTTTCAGGTCATGCTATGAAGCTGTTTTTTTAGAAACAAATCTTTCTCATGATGTTCTCTAGAGTATTAAATTATAGTTTTCAAATGAATATTTATAAAACAACAATGTCACATCATGGATACATAGTATATTTACAAACTGAGAAATTCTTGTTGCAAAAATACATGTTGTAAAAAATACAAAAAATTCTGTAATATGACACGGTCCTTATTTATTCAACAGTAACACACAAGAAGATGATCCGAATGAGTCGCCTGAATCAAAATTAGAAAGAGAAAGGTTGAGGCGACAGGCCAACAATTGTCGAGAAAGGTTTGTGTAGTTATCTCCCTTTGAAATGTGCATATCCATGTGAAATCATCCAGAAAGTTTTCCCGGTGGCATTAATTTGTCAGACTGAAAGGTATCTGATTTAGGAAGATATGTTTTTGTATGAGAAACCCATACAAACAAAAATTTGTAAGAATATTCAGATTTGCAGCAAAAAATCTGATAATTTGGAAATCATCTTCTGTTGCTAATAATTTGTTTTTAGAATTACCACCTGAAATAATTCTGGATGATTTTAAATGTACAAGGCACTAAGATTTAAATTGTTGTCTGAAAAATTGACTCGGTCTGTCTGTTTTCTTAGCAGTAATGACCTCGGGGAGGAAGATGAATCTCCGGAAACAAAACTGGAGCGGGAACGGTTACGGAGACAGGCAAATAATGCACGAGAAAGGTTGGTGTTCTCCATGTGTACGTGTATCATGTTTCTACTATCTCAAAAACATGAGAAACTTGTAAGAAAGATGCAACAGAGGGGCTTGCTTGATCCCCCCCCCCCCAAAAAAAAATGGGTTTGATTTTTCAGCAAATTTTCTAATATAAAAAGTAAATTTTTGTGAAACTTATTATGATGTTTCATTAATTGAAAAAATGTTTCAGACATGAAAGGTTCAACAGAAATGATGGAGAAAAAAAATGTTTAGGTCTGATTTTCCAGCAAATTTTAAAAAAAGAAAACTAAAACTTAAAAAAAAAATTGTGATGTTTTAAAAATTTTGAAGAAGAAAAAGAATTCATGATTTTTTTCTGATTTAAATCCATAATCTAATTGTTTTAATTGAAATTTTACCATTATGAATTAAAATGTGATGATATTCAGATGTAAGAACTATTGGCAGAATAATTAAACAATGTAAGACTGGTAACTCTTAAGAATAAACGAATAACTTCCACTCGATTACAGGTTCCTGACTTGGGACAGGCATATAAAGTATGTGGGGGGGTTAAACATGTTTGTGGGTACTCAACCCTCCCCCTTACCTGTAACAATGGTGTGACAAAGCGTTATATATAAAAGACTTTAAAAATCAACTGCATAAAATTTAACAGATAAGACAAGAGATAACAAACTGACCTTGAAAAACCTGCCTGTTTCTGACAGTTTTATGTCCAAACACATTTGACAACACACCTGGTAGATGGAAGATCCTTTATACAATTCATAAAGCTACCTCATTTCTTCCTGATCAGACAAAAAACACTTTTTGTTTCTGATTGTTTGGTACATTAAAATATCTCCTCTGAAACCCAATTAATGAATGTTTGATATGGGCATCTATGGAAGGCTCTTTACAATTTTCCTTATAAAAAAATCTTCTCTTCTGAAACAGCTTTTCCATTTGTCAGAAGACCAATACAGGCTCAGACTTCTGAGCATCTAGTTTAGTTATAATACATTGCTTTTTACTTTGCATGTCAAAAGAAAGAATTGGTGGCAATCTGCATTAGTGATAAAATATGAAAAGGTCACAAACCAGTGATGGGTCACAGTACTGGATCATTTCTATTCAGAATCAGCGTTGTCAGATATACTATGTATTTAGCACTTTTCTTGATGAGCCTTGTAGCACTTGTAACTGTTATGTCTATTGAATGTCAATTTTGACATGTACTCTTACTTTAGGAAAATATTAGTTTATGGAATTAGACCTGTAGATAACTCAATGTTTATAGTATTCAGTGTCATCAAAGATCTTAAACAAATGTATCATAAAATACAAATTTTAAGCATTCAATTGATACAGAATGAAATCAGTGTCACTATGTTTCATATATTAAAGAAAATGGTTGATAATGTACAAAGGTCTGCCCCTTTAAATAATTCAGATTTTATAGCAGATTTTTTGTTCAACTTTCAACTTTTTTCAACTTTTTATGAATTATGAAATTATGAAATTATGAAAACACTTACAAAAAGTTTTGAATTTACAGTTTTGCATGTTTGAACTACCTTAAAAAGTTAATTTATATCTATTTCAGAGTACGAGTAAGGGATATAAATGAAGCCTTTAAGGAGCTAGGCAGTATGGTAACATTACACTCAGGTAGCAGTCAGCCATTGACTAAACTAATGGTCTTACAGCAGGCTGTCAACGTCATCACATCACTAGAACAACAAGTTAGAGGTTTGTAGACTGATTCATGTTATTTATGGAGTGTTGAATAAAAATTCTATTTTCAAAAGTGGTATGCTGTAAATAGTCATACATGTTCTCATGGTTTAAGTTTTCTAAGAAACTGCACTTTGCCACATGAGAAGCTTTTTGTGGTCACAGAATTCTATGTTTGCAGGTTTAATAGGCCCCTAAGAAATGTTGAAGAACCAATTAATGAAGCTTTTTGTGCTCAATATCCATGACACTTGGCCGAACATGTCAGGGTCCATTGTTTACATACGTAGGAATCGGACCTATTATGTAAACCAATGATTTTTTCGGCAGTTTTAGTTCACTATACCATAAAGCGCTCTATATTTGCAGCAATTTTTTGTGTTTTTCTGCATGTTGTGAAAATGTCTAAAAAAAATTACAAGTTGGCTTCAATACTGTACATCAATTTTACTCTGCTGTGATATGACTGAAATATTGTTGAAGATGACATTAAAACCCAATCAAACAAACAAACAAATCAATTCAATTTTGGAGTAAATGTTTTTGCCTTGCAAGTTAACAAATTATGGTTTTTTTTTGTTACAGAAAGGAATCTCAACCCAAAAGCAGCCTGTCTGAAGCGACGGGAGGAGGAAAAGGGGGATGAGATCCCTGGGGGGCGGGGCATGAGTGCAGATGACATCGCTGCACAACAGGCGGCGTTGGCAGGTAAGGTACGCAACATGTTGCTACCTCTTTTGGCTGACGACAATTATGATGATATGGACTGCTAGCAGGTAAACACATGATAATCATGTGACTTAGTGAGAGTTGGCGTAAGTTTGGCAAAAATGGGATCAGAAAGTTTGGCAACCAATTAGTTCATTTTAACGTCAGATCGATTAGGCTAATAAAATTTAAAGCAGTTGCCAAGGGTCCTGGGTAGCACTGTTTTTGGTATTTTAGATTTTGGCATAACCAATGTAGAATTGCACACAAACAAAATTCAGATATCCTAAAAATGAAACTAATAACTTATAAAATTGAGTTCAGATATTGAACACATGAAAATACTCCTAGCTTACAATAGCCCTCGCCTTTTTGATGTTGTCCTCTCAAATTTTCTGGTTTCCATCTTTATCTATTGGGTTTTGGTATTTCTTCTTTTCTGCTGCTAGCATGCCATATCTTCACATCTTAATTTTTATGCAATTCACTGACCAGACCTAAGGGAATTATGGGTAAATTTCAGGTGACTGAAATAATTTACTTACAAGATTACCCATAATTCCTTTGAACTTGGAAGTTAACTGAGTTTTGCATGTACTTTTATTGTGGATATAATGTGAGATTTGGGATTTCTCTACAGTTTGCCTAAATATATGAAGGAAATGATGTTTCATTTCCTAAGATAAAACAGGTGTTCCACAGTAATAAAATAAGAATTGTTTATTTAAAGTTCATATCAATACTAATTACAGTTTTCTTCATATATACACACAGGGTGCTTAAAATAGAAAAACAGGGTCACTTCTTAGAATCTGCAAAATTGGGAATATTATCAAGTTCAGTTGGAAATATTTTCTGTTTATGTAATTTTGAAAAGTCAGAAATGAAGAATTCTATTCCCAAACTAAACTGAATGTGTCCAGATATCCTCTAAGAATTTTTTATTCTTTGAACTTGTAAAGCTTTGTAATCGCAGGATTTTGAGGGGCGCTTAAGAATATCAAACGAACATGGCGATGTGGCCCTTTATAGGAAGAATGTGGTAATTAAAACCTCCAGTATTGTGTATGATATTGATCAAACACACTAGATTTAAAAAGCCATCATAGAAAAAACAAAACCTTTTGTATAACTGTCCAACAACAGTTTACAGTCAGAATATTTCGCACGAGTTCATTCATATATAAAGGAAAACTTAAAGAGGAGTTGAGAGTTCTATTACACCAAATGTCACATTGTTTCCACCATAAGTCTTAACCTTTCTTATGAATGGTGACTTGATTTTCAAAGTGCCTATCTTGGACTACTAAGTCCTAATTAATAGGTGTTTACAAAGACCTATTCTACAAAATAGTATATCCTGCAAAGAGGGTGCATTTTACAGTTATATATTATATGTAAAAGTATTTTGTTTCATGGAAAATGGGAAATGAAACACAGGGGTGTAAAAAGTGCTCCTCCTAAGGATGGTCATACGGTTTTAGAAAAGCCAGTAAGAATAAATAATAAGATTGATTTTCCCTTCTTTGTTTTATGAAAGGTTAGATCATAAAAACCCGAAAAAATTTACAGCATAATTATGGTCATTACCCAGCTTTTCAGATGGAAAATGTGACACTATCTCACACCTTTTTAAGAAAATCTTGATCTGTCACTGTATATAGAAAAAGGAGATGTGGTATGATTGTCCATGAGACAGCAGCCCAAAATGTATCAATTGCAGACATCTACATTTTGCCCTAAGACCTTCGACAATGGACATATATCCAAACCCTAGGGCAAGCTGTAAAAGGCCCCAAAATAAAAAGTTATATTAATTATTCCCCCTGCAAACATAGTTTGGGGGGTATATAGGAATCACCCTGTCTGTCTGTCTGTCTGTCTGTCTGTCCATCTGTCTGTCAACATAGCTTGTAAGAACATCTCCTCCTACACCGCTACACAGATTTCAATGAAACTTTACATGAAGCTTAGACACAATGTGTAGACTTGCATATGGGAAAATCATTCAGATAATTCAACTTAAGTGATAGGGGAGCGAGGGGTATCCTTTGTGAGTTTTGCTCACAGTATGTCTTTTTGTAACAAGTATTGCCCAAATAAGTATACAATGTAAAACAAGAAACACCTAAATGTAATAACTACAATGAATGCCACCTGATTTCAGTATTTATTCATGTATCATTTGTCAAAACCTAATTTTCAGGAGGGGGGTTAAAATTTTAGGTGTCAATCAGATTCATGCAAGAATTTCCCCCCAAAAATATCGTTGAGCAGCATGAACTAGTGAACTTGCAAGACTTATAAACAACTTTAAAGTGAAAAGAAACAAAGTAATCTTTTAATTACCACTGCCACAATTTCTGGTTTAATTTCCACTTTTGAAGCAATTTTCTTCCTGTGACCTTAACCAATTTTCTGGATCTTTGATATTTATCCAACTTTGTAATTATAAATGCTTCCAAAAGGTATGAAGGCTGAAATCACACTGGCAAATGATAGGGTCTTTTATACAGATAATGCTCATTTGAATGTCCTTAAATCTGTATCTGAAACATACCTATATAAATGTCACCACACAAATATAAAAAAAAGGAGATATGGCATGATTGTCCATGAGACAGCCACCCAATAAGTGACAGTAAAATTTAAACTTCTACAGGTCCCATTATGGCCTAGCATTTTTCTGAAATTTTCAAAATTTATTTGGTATTTGCTGCTTCTACGCTGAGCACGCAGCATTTTGGAGAAAGAGCAAAGACTGGTTGGCCCAAAGTCAGAATAATGTGTCTGGGTAAAGTGGCATGTCTTCCTGCAGATTGTTTCTAGCTAGCACTTTAAAAATCTGGCTCAGCGTGTCTGTCTAGTACAAAGCTTTCATCCTGAATATGCTTGAAATATTTGCAGCTGGACGTTAAGCAACAATCAATCAATCAAAATTTATTTTTACATATGGTACTTATTTCATGGCTTACTGTGATTTGAATGACATGTAGATTTTTTGTCAATTTCAGCTAGTCCGTCCATAGGCAGTCGAGTGGGATCAATGCATGGAAGTTATTATAATATGTCAGGACAGGAAAATAATCCGTTATCAATGTCGGACAAATATGGCGATGTCAAATACGATTGCCGTGAAAGTCCTTCCAAACCGGTCATGGACGGTTCACAGACAATGTCATCCATGCATAACATATACATGATGCAGGACCAGTGTGGAGGCCCTGATATATCATGTCTTGCACAGGGTATGTCATCAGACTCACATGATACAGGAGGGCATTCTGGGAACTGCTAGCAGGAAGTGAAACTGTATTACTTAGATACCAGTCCTCGTCTGCCGGACTACATCTTCAGTTGGTCACATTTTTGTCTGAGAGGTGTTAATCATATTTGTTGAGGTGTATTGGAGCTGAGATCGTTTTTATATCAGATGTACATGTATTTAATGAGAATCTCAATTTTTTAATTTTCTTTGAAGATTTAAAATTTATTGACTTATTGAATTAAAATCTGATACTTTTATCGTTAAAATGCCAACTAGACAACAGACCAATTTGAAAACTTTGCTTGCAATAAAAATTATGTAGTGTTAACTTTTGAAAGAGAGGAATATACCACACTCCTCCTACCTAAGTGTAAATTTGAAATTGAGATTCTCTGGAAATTTTGATGTTATTGAGGGAAAAAGAGTGAGTTCAAGATTATCTGGGAATATAAGTATGAAGTTAAGGATTACAATGATGCAATAAAAATCATGTTTATATTTTTGTTAAACTCAATGTTACAGAGGTTGTCTTTGTTCATATTTAAAGTGCTTTTTTGTCTATTTAAGTTTTTGTATATCTTAGATTTTTATTGAAGTGTAAAACTTCACTGTGCATGTTAAGATACGTCTTCTCAAATCAAGGTAATTTTGCCTTGTCTGATCTTACATTAGTTCAAAACATTTATATATCAGTAGATGGCATTTCTTTATATTACCACTCTGATATCATTGAAACTTTTACAGTCGGTTTTATTTTTTATCTCTTTTGGAAACTTAATAAGAAAAGGATCAAACTAAAATTTTATAGACAGTAAAATCCAGGCTTAAATCAATTATTAATAATGCATTGACCGAAAATCCCCTGGAAAATTTCTTAAACCTCAATTACCACCACTGTCTCTCCTAAAGCATGCTGCATAAAAAACATAAGGGGTGAGGGGTGCAGATTTTTATTTTGTCGAAAAGAAGGGTTGATTTCAATTCTCTTTGATACACACGTATGCAATAATAAGGGGGGTGAAAGTTAATAATGTCCTTCGCAGCAAATTAATGTTCTCAGTCGGACTGCAATGCAATAATTCCTGCATATTCAATTCATTTTTTAGAATTATACAATAAAAAATTTACAGGGTACGGTAGGAGGGGAAAAGGATTATACCATAAAATATCTATAGGGTAGGGTAGAAAATTTTTCTGATTTGGCTATATTGATAGTACCCAATAGTAACATGAAAATATTGGAAAAGAAAGTCAGTTCATTACTGGAAGGACTTTCCTTTAACCATCCTTTGTTCATTTTATGTTATTAAGAATTGCAAAAAATTTGAAAACAAAACAAAGTGAGGAAACAACAAATAATTGAAGGCTATAGTTATTGGACCTTTTTGAATAATGTGTATTTTAAAGGTGAATGAATTTTGTTTAATTGTATAAAACTGAGGTGTTTACTCTATGGATTGTAAACTATGTGATAAAGAGTACGAAAAATATCTGATATTGTGATAATTAACAAGATCAGTAGTTAATAAGGGCATGCAAAATTAATTCTCTTGTTCTCAGACCAACTTCTCTAAAGAAAAATAGCTATGTGAGGAACTAATTGCACCCTTTTTTGAGGAGAATAAAAACCAAGAAAGAGGTCATTTTATATTGATCAAATCATTTTCACTCTTTTCTTCGAAAAGCTTTCAATTTTGATTTTATTGGGTACTGAAAAATGATGATGGAGAGTCTTATAAGCTGGAGAATTAATTTTTTATTGCCAAAGTATCGATGCCGTCTTATTTTTTTCTTGGAAATCTCAAATGTAATGATCTGAAAACACCTTTTTTTTTTCAAAGGAGGAAAACAGTTCCATGACAAAAGATTTGATTATTTTCGTTACAAAGCACAAGATTTTATATGCAGTTTATACAAAAAAAAACCACAATCTTCAGCACAATTGATTCTAGAGCTTGGTATAAATATAATATTGGAATTACAAATAATCAATCCCAAGTAACAGGGTCAGAAATTACAGAACATAATGTTCTCTTTATATGATTTTGATCAATGCAATATTTAATCTTGTAGGGTCTCCTATTTGAAAAATTATATTTATTTTTCCTCGAGTTTTACACAGCCATTTTTGGTTTCTTAATATCCTGTAATGATTCAATACTTACAAGTGACCATTATCATTTTTGCATATCATAATTATAAGTGTGAGATGGGAAAAAGGGGGGGTTGTTGGATCATAAATTTTTATATAATGTGGTGCAGTCATCATCTGCCAGTTATAGTGTACATAATACATTACATATTGTAAATAATATTGAAATCGTGTGATATGTGCACATGTGTATGAGCGTGTGAATGTTTTCACAAGTGTGAATGCCTTGTCAATTTAAAAGATTTCATGTGAAATAAAACAAAAGTTGCAAATATATTGGTGATGAATTTTTAAATTTTTGGTAAAGTTTGGATATGAAAAATGAAATGATTTTGTCATATAAAAGAAGTTATTGAATTTACTGTCTTTGTTTAGTGTCACTATAAGTTGCACATGTGGCCAGATAAGTTTCTTTATAAAAATCTTTCTTTTGTGTACAATATGCAATTTTTTCGTGATTTTAAATGATTTATATATTTTTTTGCGATTTAAGATTCATTTAAATATGAAAAAAATTCTTCGGAGTTTGTCGCTACTGGTACAAGGATACTCAAATGAAATCTTAATTTGAACAAATGTGACGGAGATGAGTGTGAAAGTTGTTTTGTCATATTATTTCACTTTTTTAACATGACCAATTTGATTTTTACCAATCTCAATGTTTTCTGATATTTTTAGAATGGATTAGAACTATTTTTGTTCATGCAGGAATGATTGTTGAATTTGAAAATGTTTCAAGAGTTTTTTGATTGGCCAAAAATTACAAGGTGCTGTTTATCCCTTATTTTGTTGATGTTTAATTTATGATTGAATATGGATGAAGTGTTGGAAATGTATTTTTCTTCAAGCCTTGCAAAATCATTTAATTTAGTCTTAAAAAAAATATGGTTAGTCTTAGACATGTCCTTAGAAAAAGTAATAGTTCATTTTGAGGGTTTTAAGTGAAACTTCTGAACCTCGAGAAATTAAACTCTTGCTAGACAATAGTATATTCTGTAACTTTTGAACTACAAAAATCATTTTTTAACACTACTCTGTCTACAAGATTTAAACACCTGTTAAAAACTTGCACACGTCTCAGGTCACACATAAATGAGGTTCAGATGTACCAATGGACTGATTCAGAAATTCAACTTACCGCCTCATAAAATGCAGTGCACAATCTCACTGTCAAAACTTTTGTCCTCTTGAAGTGCAATATGCAATTTCAGCATTCTCATAAATGAACTTTTGACCAGTGAAATTTGACCAAAACTTTGGGGGCCTGGGTGGCCGAGTGGTCTAGGTAGTTGATTTAAACTTACCTGTACAGATCACTGTATCCTATCA
>JAULBM010030756.1:0-11067 GCA_032357055.1 Geukensia granosissima
AACTATCAACAACATGGCAGCTGCCGCGATCTGCAGCATTTAGTTAAAATGACAGCAAGGTGAAAAAAAAAAAAAAAATCCCTACCTACCGACCATATTTTTTTCAAAGAGGTGACAGGAACCATACATATTATTTTATTTGGCCTTACCAGTACTCATTTAAGAGGAGTAGGTTTTCAGATACATGTTAATGTAGTGGTTAAAAGTAGTTACTTCCCTTGAGTGTTCACATTTTACTCTGTCAACATATATATTTATTCCTCATAACAGAAGTTCCAAAGGAACATTTCTTATAGATTTTTTCATTATACTTTTTCCTGTAGGAATGTGTATTATATAAAGTTTAATCCGTCAGGAACAAATATTACAACAAAAGTTCCAGAGGAACTAATATAATATAATATTTCTTCTTTTGGAACTTTTGTTATGGAGGAACTTCTGTAACTTGACAACCCATGTGGGTAGAACACTCAGACTCTTATTTGAATTTTATTGGGTTTAAACCAAAATGACAAACAAAGATAATTCACATCTTTTCCAGTTGTTATGAGTGATAAACAGAAAATGACTTTTCAGCTGATTGATGTCAATGGTTACTGGCAATTTTCACTCTATTATTGACATCAGAAAACATGTTGTAAATTTACATTTCCCAAACAATTGATATGCAATTGAAGTAAACTCTTTAATAAGGAGTGTGGTAAATATAAATGCTTTTCTATCATACTATGCTGTCAAGGAACTTTCATAAATATGGCAATGTTGTGGAATGCTGGGAAATCTCACTTGAAATAGACATCAACATTTTTATTGTTTTTTTTTTTTTTGCTGTTCTAACATATCGAAAACAAACAAATATCCAATAAAATAATGAATGCAAATGCCAGGAACATATGAAGGCCTATGTTGTAGGACTAAGACAGAGCATACATAAATCTTTACTTGCTTAACTATCTTGAGTATGAATTTGGCGGGCAGAGATTTTTTCAGACCAGTAATATAAACTTTTGGGTTGGGCTGGGATTAAAAAACAGGGTCTATCTGCATACCTGAAACACAAAATTTTTATGCTTATTTCATACATGCCAACCACTTTTCATTTAAAAATAATAGTGGGTCTGGTGGGAATAACTCCTCAGAAAATTTTTTATAAAAAAGTACGAAATGGTTTATTCTGAGAGCATTTGGGGCTTACAAAAAAAAAATCTCATTTAAATTGTGTAATTTTAAGTGGAAAAATGTGTTTGTTTTTTGTAATCCAAGACAAACATAAATATTTCACAACCACACTTTACACTTGAAATAAAGAGCCAAATTAGTGCAAATTTTTCAAAACAGCTCAGAACAGAACACTTTCATTGGTGACTTTGGTTATTTTATTCCTTAATTTTATTTTCATTATTTAAGTCAGGTTTAAATGCAGCTTCAAATTTTGTTAATTACATTTTGTAAACAAGTAAATAACCTTCTTAAATAAGAAGATCACCTTACTGTATTCATGGAATTATGGATGTAATATAAACTTTTCATTTAGAGGATCTCATTATGCCTGAAAAAATCCTGTGCTTCTGGACTTTCTGATAACATTCATTTTAAAAATAAGGTTTGGTATTACCACAAAATACAAACTTGACTGTCCAGAATCATTATGTAATTACAATCCCAAAAGTAAGCAATTTGTAGAAACAGTGAATTTGAGGTCAAATTTGTGACAATTTAAATTAATTTCAGTCATATTTCTTTGAAAACACAAGTGGTGATTGCAATTCTGTTGAGCTGAATGTTCCATTGTTACTCTTCATTAGTTTTTAGTTGTCCAATTGGACAGGTATACAACAAGAATCAGTTGTCCGACCAGCCTTTTTGATTGTCCCGGACAATCAGACCACTGTTAATGTCAGTCCCTGTGGAAATTTGTGTGATTCTTACAAGATTGTCAATCCTTTTTACAGACATTAATTTGTAAATCAGTTTGAGAAGGGTCTTTATGAATTGTTTTATTCTGTCAATGAAATACAAATCTGTAGGCAGAAGAATGAGCTAGAAGTCAATAGTATACAGCATAAATTAGTAGGATTGGCAGGTATTTTTATTTTTTTACACTGTTGTTAGCCTGTAAATTGGCTAAAGTAAAAGAAGCCAATATGTCAATGTCAGCTGTTTGTCCATTGGCAAGCTGAGTAACCATGGTGTGCAAATGCTAACTTTATATGCAAATAGCAGTCATCTATATAAATGTGAAAGTATCCACTGTGATTTCAAGGACATTTTTACAGGGAAGTGCAGTTTCTCAAACTTTAAATTTAAATGACAACCTTTACCCATCAAGTGAACATAAGCATTTGTTTTTATATCCTTACCCTTCTTGTTTTTTGTTCGTTTAGTAAGATAAATAACGGTTAAAACTGCACCAATGGCTAACACTGATCCAGCAACCAACACACGTGCACCTGTCGATACCATTTTCGTCTGTATGTCGTGAAACCATACAAAGGTACATCTTTAAAAATTATTCAATTTTACTATTTCGTTTTGTTGATTTGTTGTGTTAATCATTTGTAAATTAATGGTTTTATAGTGCTCTTGTACATTTCTTTATTATTGACTTAATTTGAACTTAAGGAATGTTGTAAAATGACGTTTTCCGGCAATTGCCGTTAATACCGATTTCCGGTTTTTCCCAACTTGTCAATTTTTTTTCAATGTGCTCTTAGAAACAGATTACTATCATTACTAGGGAAAACAATACATTTTCATAATGCCTTTTATGAAAGGTAGAGCGCCTGTGAGGCGAACTTTGAAATATCTTATGGAAGGCAATTTGGTATTGAAAGATGGAATTCAAATTGTAGCAGTGAACTACAATACTGGACAAAAATCAAACAAAGGAGCAACGTAAATACTGTTTATTTATTCTCTTTTAAGCTCTTTTTCGAAAACATAGTTCTGAAAAGGTGTCCCCATTTTTCTGCTCTATTAATCTCTATTTTGCCAGCAAAGTTTTGTTCCACATCCTGATACGAGACATGTATATCCTCCTACCACATAAAATCGGTCATAACCTTAAATCGGTCAGTCATTTTGTTTGTTTACATATCACGCGTGAAGTCCACTATGACATCATTTTTCGCTTTTTGCAAAGATCGTTGTTTACCGGTTCACATAGTTCCAACCCAGCATAAGATTTTTAAAGGTTTGTATTCATAGAAATAAAAATCAGCGCCAAAGAATGAATGTTTTCCTAATCCCCATTTTACCTATGACTTTTCAAAGGCTAAAAAGTATTACGTAGTGTGCACATAGCTTTCATCAGCTGCCACTGTGTTGTTGACATTCCATTCTACATCATCAGTCAGATGATCAATGTTTTAAGACCAAGCAAACCGTATTTTATAGCAAGTGAAAAGACCAAGCACCTTATGCGAAATTGCTTTTTTTTTTCGAAAAAAAGGCCATTAAACATTTAAAACGTGATTTCATTGGCAGAATTTGTTGAAAATTTGAGAATCAATGAATGACTTTGAGGGATTCAAAATAATGATGCACCAGTTACAGAACTTCAAAAATTTAAAATACAATACTCAAAATACTATTATTTAGAAATATTTCCACCACATATTATAAATCTACTAAAAAACAAATAAAATTATAAAATCCAGTGGTAGATTTGCTCAGATTTTCATTGTTAACCTAGTATATTCATTATGAAACCTTAGTTTTTTTCTGTAAAAAATCCTAATTGTAAAAACACTCAATAATATGTCTTTTATTTTCTTTTCCAGTTAAATCAAGCAGTCAACTTACCCACTGGGAGAGCTAAATAAAGATCCTATGGTCTTGAGGCAATGACAAATGCCTATATTGAAGCAAAGGAAGAGCATATATCCATAATTTTTAACCATTTTACAAATTTTATATCATGTGGTCAAAAAGTATTTTAGATGGTCATAAATCCCATTGTGTACAGTAGAAAGAGAGAGAGATAGAGATAGAGAGAAAGAAAGATGGAGAGCTAGGATAAAGAGTAAAAGTGGTGATACAAAGACAGTGAGATGGAAGAAGACAGCAAATTTGCCTAGTACACAGAAAGTAGGATGTAGTTCTGTTTATGTAAGTGACTCGGAGTTGGATTCAGAGAATGAGAGTGATATTTTGGAGAAGGAAAAATGCTATGTATTTAAGCTCTATACTTGAGAGACTGTACATAGGAGCTTGAGTTTGGTGTTTGTAAATTGTGGTGAGTGCAGTAAGTGTGAACACTGGACATTTAATTTACTGTTCCAAAGTGAGGGTTCTAATAAGGGGTGATACTTTCACGTATGTACATTGCGAATAAAAAATATTTATTATTGAATAGACTTTTGGTATTTATTTTCATATATTTCTTTTTTATCAAGCAACTCTGTAGGCAATATATTGTATGTCAAACTACCATATTTCACCTACCTGGACAAACACCCTATCAAGGATTTCACAACATTATTTAGCACCCAGCTTACACACAGAAAAAAACATTACATTAACATTTTAATCTATAATATATCAGGTTGTCATACTTCAATAATAATACATTTTGCTTGGCCTATTTCTTTAGAAAACACAAATATCATGTGACCGAATTTATGGGTCATGACCAATCTGCCATTTTGTATTGATAGACCAGTAATTAGGTCATAAGTCAATAAATTTCACGCTGGAACTGAAACACTGTGAAAGGTTAGAACACAACATGATTAAACTTTACTTTGAAACACAATTTAACCTTAGAAACCACCAGTTAATAATAAAGAACTGCTAAATGCCCTTAGGTGACTGATTTATGGTTATACGAGGATACTTCTTTCTGTCAGCAACTTTCAGATCACAACATCTTGCAAGATGACCAAGTTTTTTCATGAGCATCACTGTGTGCATTGTACACTTTCTCTGTTGATGCCTCTACCTTATTTGTCAGCCTTACTGACATATTAAAAGGAAGCTTTCCTTATTAGGTGTCAAAGATAATAATTACTAAATAAACACCCCCTGAATTCAATTATGATCTCATAATCAGCTGGTGATGACCAGTTTCAAACCAGATTGCATCTGTGATTAAGGAATATCCAGATAGCTATCTCAAAACCTGAGCCTCTCTTTAGTCCTATAACATTGTACCTTGGGCGGCGATATTTACTTTTTCTGTTATTCTATATATTTTTTATTCTTTATTTTTGCTATTTACTATTTCAATTTTGTTTTTTACATTTTGCTGTTTTTACTATAAAGCTGCCACTTTGCATTCTGCATATCATAAAAAATGAAAAAATCCCAATAAAATCATAAAATATAAACATGGAATGCTAATCATATGTTTAAGAACTAGGCCTCTCTTGTTTGTAGAAAGCCTTGAATACAATTGAATTTCAGCAAATGGTAGAACATAATGGTAACTGTTAACTGCCCATGATCCATTTGACCTACATTTACATAGTGGATATAGGGTTCATCATAACAACATGTTCTCACTGGGTAGGATTGCCCAAATCTGTTTGATCTACAAAATTTTAAGTTGTAATAAAAGACCAATGAAGATTTTTTTTTTTACCATAAAGTTAAAATGATTATTATTACAAGTAGAAATAATGAACGGAAAGTTAAAGGTGTATTGTATTAGCAGTATAACATGAAAAAAATAACATATACTACACATTTAATTTAAGAAAAACTGTTGTATAAACAGTCTGGCACTTCTACATGTTTGAAATAAAGCATCCTTTCAGAAGTATTTGGGCTAGGGGGAAAAAAAGCCTCATCAGTGGAACGACTTTCATAGTTAATTGGAATATGTTTCAATTTTCACACTACCTTTATGTTTGTAAGTTGTTTAAGTTAATATCTGACAATCAATATTGATATTAATACATAATAATATGTATATTAAGGGTGAACGAGAATCAGAGCAAACAGACCCAGTGGGGAGGTGGGTTCTACATTGTTGGTCAGTTGGCCCTTATATATTATAAAATATCATAATAAATAATATGGATACAAGTAATATATTGCGTATCTTATGAAGTTAAATCTAGAAAAGATTCGTACACAGATAATTTTAATTACTATTAAATATCTTTTTTATTGATCTGACTATACCGTGAAAAGCTATAGATTTTACACTATCTTTTACCCTAAAAGCATTTCAAGGGGTGCGTACAATGTGAATATGTTTATGTGTACTACCATGGATTCTAATCCAATAAGTGTTTAAATCAATTGTCTTTAAACTAAGCCAGATTTTAAACATGTAGAGATATTATTTTGGCTACAATTTTTTATGTTAACTGTACGATTCACCATATTTTTATGTATTAATATATAAGTTATTAAAATTTTTCAGGGATTTTGTATTCTGGCATCTACCCCAGTTGATGTATAAAAATCCCAACACACAGTTTGTTACATTCAAGAACATGACACCATCTCCATGTTTCCAATTCTTTTTCAGTAAGTATGCGAATTATTTTTTGTTAATTAGAGGTAAAATATCCAAAGAACAATAAATCATATATTTGTAAATGTATGTATCAATTGTTTTTAAATTTGGACACTAAGTGATCGTGCATTGTCAAACAACCAAAGGCAAAAGTGTATCCTTGATCCCAGTAGAAGTTAATCCACATCAAAAGTGGATACAGACTTTCCAAAATAGGGACGAACAAAAGGCTGCGATACAATTTTAGAACAAATAAAGGACCAATATCATAGTTTAAGAAAATTCATGAAAGTGGTTTTTTTTTTTTAAATTTACATAAAATTAAAATGTGGCCCCACCAAAATGGATCAACGTCAAATACATATATGTTATTGGTTCTGATAAGTAGAGGTCATATAAGTTTTAATATAACTAAAGACCATTTCAGTTCCTTCAAATAATTTGAAAAATGGAGATGGCCAGTTTATTGTAAAAAAAATTATAACACTAAAAAGTTGGTTATAAGTTCCACATTATCATACATCCATGATTAGGACTTCAAATGTTTATTCTTTCTAGCTATTTTTGTGTTTCACTGTAAGAAGCATGATTTTTTAACTAACATGGAACAAATAAAGTTGTGAGTTAAACTATTTTAAGGAAGATAATAAATAACAGGAAAAAGGTGCAATCAAATGCAACTATCATAAGAATTGCCTAATTTTTTTGTTATAACCTGCCAAAATATAAAAAAATAAAGTCACCAATTTGCTTATGTATTATGTAGTTTATTGTAGAAAGTATGTCCATATTCAATGGTATACATATATTCATTATTGCAGATGTGTTTATTGGAATGGTCCAGAAAAAACTAAAGTGCAAAAGAATTTTATTCTTGATTGGCTTAATAAGGTTTCTTGTTCCTATTTTAGAATGAAAATTTCCATGTTAAAAATCAGAAATAATTCCCATTGGTTTATAATGGAAACAAATATTAAATTAATTTTTCTCAAAAGCTGAAATTAAAGCTTAATAAAAGATGTATCTTCATTATCTTAATCATATAACGAAAAATGAACAAACTTGGTTTGCTAGACTGCAAAACTGAAAATGGACTTCAAGTTTATAGAAACACTGTCACATTACCAACATGTTTGTCCCCTCAAGTCATTCAGGTGCCAATTTGCCTTCGTTAAAATGTTAAAGAAAAGATGTGCTAATCAAATATTTCAGTCTTATTTGGTGATTATTATACCTTCACATTAATAATAAGGAAGATATCGGGTGAATGTCAAGGAGTCCAAACTCCATCTTCTTGAGAAATCCAGGAAATCGTTCAATCTTGAGGTTGTCACAGGCCATCAGCAAGGTCTGAATCCCAGTCTTTATGACAAGCTTTATATTACCCCTAACATATAAAACCTGTTTCCATAAAAAAGGCAAATCTTGTCTCAATGTCACACATATATATACAAAAAGTTTAATATTTAACAGTAATTTTCTAATATAAAGCTTCAACAAAATGTATTTACTTTTGAAGCGATCCTTTGACACATGTAAAAAGGGAGACAATTCATTGCATACAATGTATCTGTTCAAATGGTGTAGATTAAACAGTATTTTGCTTAAGTAAGTTTTTTGACTTTTTATATGTGGCCTGCATAATTCTAAGACTGTTTTTTTTTTTTTTTTAAATCACATTATTTCAGATAATGGAAAGAAGCTGGTGGTTGATTTAGATTCTCAGTCAAAAGATGACATTCATTCATTTATCAAGCAATCAATGTGTAAATCTGAGTAAGTATATAATAAGATTGTCTGCAGAACTTTTGGACCTTCTTTACAATTTACATGAAGTAATTCAAGTTTTTTACATGTATTACATATTCTGTTTTTATGGTGATATGTTGATAAGGGAGATAACTCCTTATTTCCTGTGACAAAACAAATAATTTGCTATTTCATGTTCGAACAGGTAAATGACTTATAAAAAACATAAATATTTAGGTTGTATAAGGTATTTATTGTTGACTTGAGGGTTGCATGTAGTTTATGTTTACTTTAAAATTGTGCATTTTGTTGAAAAGGAAGCTACATGTAAGAGTTTATCTGTAGAAAATAGAAATCCACGAAATAGTAAGACAAAAATATAGGCAAAATATATGACTAACCAGAGCTTGCCTGTTTCACCTCATTAGAATTTTTGTGATGATTTTGGTCCAAAAATGGCTGTTTTCACAAGGGATTTAAATTTATACATCCATAGAAAGCAGCAATTCTTACCTTTTATTTTATCATCTATGCACAGTTTACAAATAGATCCCTTATATGTACATATAAAAAAAGTAGGCAAAAAAACATAATGGTTTTCAGCAGAAAAAGATTATTGCTGTAAAGGTGGGTCCAAAAGGGACAGTGTTTGACAAGTATAACAAAATTAGATAACGAGCAAGGAAATCATGTAAAAATATCATGGTACCTAGTGGTAGACATCCAAACCATTAAATAGAGGCTTTTCAAACATGGCTAATAGACTAAAACAGGTTTTGCTCTTTTAGTGGCCATAAAAGTCAAGATCACCCTGCCTCCATAAAAATACTTTCACTTGGAATATCGATACCTGTTGGCATTGATATCTTGATCACATGGTATTTATATTAGCAAGAGAACCATTATTTACTATATATTGATCACATTGAATTATAATTAGGCCCTGTTTTGTATAGAGCAATTTCAAATTGTCATTTTTATTTTTTTTAGTGAACAGTTAATGGCAGAGGAGCTTAAAGTGTTGAAGAATCCAGCCTTCTTTGGACCAAAATATGACAGAAAATGTATATGTCAAATACCAGGTCAGGTTCCCTGTTCGGCGTCTGTTACATTACCACCAGCGGTCAGAGGAAAATGTAGACAAAATAAGGAAAGCTGATCTAGATACAACTTTGTATGTGTGTGTGTGTGTGCTTGTGTGGTTGAATGTCTCCATTGAAATAAAATTTTTATAAAATCATATATTGTAAGCATATCAGTATTGTTATTGACATATGAAAATGAAAAGTATGGAGTAAATGTCAGAGACTGTACTTCAACCAGAAGAAAAACAGAGGGAATTTACAAATGTAGAGGTCTCCACAAGGCCATCAACAGGTGTGGAATACCACTCCTTGTGAGCTTTAAATTGCCCCGAATTAAAAACATGTATACATAAAATAATACTCCTCCTACCTGAATATTATCAAAAATGTAAATGTAACAAAACATATAGCAAAAAGATAGACCAATAACCACTATTCCTGACTTAGGACAGGCACATTAGATATGTGGTGGGGTTAAACTATAGTTAAATGGGATCCCAACCCTCCCCCAACAAGTGGTCAAAAGAAGAATTCAAATAAAACAAAAGCAGTAACATACATACTATAAAAATTAAACAGAAATTCACCCAATCTGACTAGAGAGGATACTAACAACAATACCTGCAAAAAGAAGATACTTCTCTAATTAATGCTCATAGTTACTAAAAGCAAGCTCAGGGTAAGATTCCTGAAGAGAAGTGATCAAGCATCTCAGCACAAGATGTCATCAAATGCAGTATGTGTGACCATTTAATACCGTGTTTTCAATAAACATTAGGAAAGGCAAGATGGATGCAATGCCAAATTTATTTATATCTGTGTAAGGAAGGGTTAAGTTTATTTTTTATCTGCACCAATAAAAACAAGTTTAATGTTCTGACTAAAACATCCAAAGTGCCCTTAGTGGATAAGTTTGTTTAACAGAATAGTGAGATTCAACTGATCATTTTTAAATTTGGAAGCTTTATATATAATGTTTCCATTAAATTTTTCCCAACCCTTTTCTTCATAAATAATATCACAGTTGTGGATAAGGGAAGGTCAGTATTAATTCTAGCTGCTTCAAGTTGTAATTTTTCAAGTTTATTAGAGTTAATTATGCCACAATTATCCCATACTTCACTTGCATATTCAAAAATTGGGCAAATGTATACCAAGTACAATTTTAAGCTCACCTGGCCTAAAAGGCTATGTGAGCTTTTGCCATCAATTGGCATCCAGCACCCCTCCGTCCACAATTCACATTTTACTTTCTCCTCTGAATCTGCTTGGCCAATTTTAGACCAAACTTTGGTGAAATGATCCTTGGATGGTCCCCTTTCAGAATTATATCTGCCATCCTGATCTGCCATCCAATATGGCCAATGTTTCCAAAAATAGAACAAAAGAGGTTTGTGTATTTAAAAATCTTCTTTTCAGAAACTGCTGAACCAATTGGAACCAAACTTTAGTAGAATGGTCCTTAGATGGTCTTCTACAAAAATTTTATCTAGCATCCCCACCGACCAACCAAGATGGCCACCACAGCAGAACTTAGTTTAACATAGGACCCTATGGGAAATTCACTTAAAAACCTTCTTGTCTGAAACTGCTGAGCCAATTGGAACCAAATTTTAGTGAAAAGCTCCTCTTCCAAAATTGTATCCCGCATCTCACCAGACGAACCAAGATGGAACTTATGGGTAATTCACTTAAAAATCTTCTTGTCTGAAACTGCTGAGCCAATTGGTTGATTGATTGATTGAATGTTGCTTAATGTACAGT